>CABFOW010003579.1:35345-71977 GCA_902141385.1 Timema californicum
ATATATATATATATATATATATATATATATATATATATAATATCTAGAGTGCTTTGAATTCGAACCAAATATTATATATATAATATTTAGCACCACGTCTTACTACCCGTTCGGGTTATACGCTTTTAAGTACTAATTACTCTTATGGATTAGGAATTGGGAAGGTTGAATTAGAGGAAGTGAACCCGCATTTGCGTAGAGGAAGAGTGGAAAACCATTTAGGAAAACCCACCCTCAGTTCACCCGACCGAGATTCGAACCTCGATCTCTCCATCCTCAGTGGTTGAGCTCAACACGACAAGTGCGTTATCCAACTACGCCACCGAGGCGGGTCTAACCAAAGCATTTTTTGTATCAATTATTATAAGTGTCTAAGAGTTTAATTGACGTATCTAGGTGTAGTTATAACATACAAGCCAGTTGAAAAAAAATTCTAAATTTTTTCTTTGACTAAGTCAAATTAGTAACAATATTAAATAAAAAACTATATAGGCCCTCTTTATTTTATTATTTTAAATTAATAGCGGGATATACATACAATTATATTCTAAATTAATTTTTGTGGTATGGTAATTTACTCTTCTCTTATGAGCGAAGATTTCAATTAATTTTTTTTATTGTTTCTGTACTTGTCACTATGTATATTTATAAGTATATTTTCAAGCATTCACACAAAAAAAACGTATTCAGAGTTGTTATTTGAAAAAATATTTGGTCTCATTAATATCTTATTATTATATAAAGAGTAGGATGATATATTTCAACATAATTTTATATTTACACCCAATTTTCGGGGGTTAAAACCAAGGCAGAAATTTCCTTGAGCATTAACGATCTGTAGCACAATATTCTTCAAGGATGGTAGGTGAGTGGGGGAGCGGGGAGTAAGGCCATCGGTCCTATGTCGACTGAGACATGTAAATAGCCCTGGAAAGTATGTGAATATATATTTCCCGGCAAAATTAGTAAGTCATTTCGCTCTCGTTCATATAAATTATCGTGTGTTGATATAACAAGTCGGCTCATAGAATGAACTTTAAATAATTCAAATAAATAAAAATAAGAATTAAGTTATCATTCACTACTCGGGAGCGTTATTGGTTTTTAAAATATGTTTAAAATTTTACTTTCTCTCGACACCTCGAAGAGAAAGTATTGCGATGGTAAAAATAATCGAACTCAAGTTTTGAAAAATGTCGACGTTTCATGACCCCCTTAAACCACAAAATGGTTTTCGTGATGCCATACATCTGTCTGTACCTCGGGATGGAGCAGAAACTATTCTAATAAAGATGAACATCTTTTATTTGAAATATATTTTTATAAAACCAATAGTTTATGAGCTATAAACAAATATATCTACTTTTTAATTCAGTTCTTTGAAAATTAATTTGATTCTTATGTGCTCTTTGGTGAACAAAGAAGGTTCTCAATTTTTTTGTAACAGTGTTCCTAGTTCCTAATTCCATAGCGTTAGTAACAGTGTATTATTTCATTTATTATATTTGGTGTAGTGTTTCTAAGACTATATATATATAATATTTCGTTTCACAAATATTATATATATATATGTATATATATATAATATTTCGTTTCACAAATATTACGAGTTTTTGGTAAATGTATATTTTAATACAAAAGCGTGAGAAAGCCTGTGCGGTGCACCGTACCATAACTTCTAGCATCACGTCTTACTACCTGCTCAGTTTATACGCAAGTTTCAAATTATTTGTCAATCAAAATAAATTGGGAGTTTAATCTTAGCTGCTAAAGGGTGTTCCATAAACCGTGGTGTTTGTGGACTATTCTCGTTTATAGGTTTGTAAATTAATGTGGAAAATCTACATAGGCCCTACAATTAATTAAGTGCACATTTAATGAAGTGATGTAAAACTACAGTTCTATGATGCGTGGCATTGAATGTATTGGTATTTAGTAATTTGGTAATTTTAATTTTTACAAACAAGTAAAGAGACAAAGCAGGATCTACTCGACAAATTGTCTCTTGGATTTAAAATAAAATGTAACGAATGACCTCTGGTGTACTTTTCCACACAACCGTTTTAATTTTGATAAACATCGGCCTTAGATATGTCATGTTCTTCTAAATATTTTATATCAGATACACAACAGATTCCGATGACAATTATCATTGAGATCTGGGAAAATTTTAATTGATTTTAGTATAAATTCTTCAGCAAGGGGAAAATTATAAACATTTAGCCTTTATAAAGACTTATTGGATATTTTATTGCTAAAACAGCTGGGAACACAACACTTTCTTGGTATTTTATTTAGATTTCATAACCTTATAATTTTACCATAATTATATCTACAGCCGAAATAGTAGTTTAGTAATGCGATACACGCGTTCTACACATAAGCAAATCAAAAAGCTAAATTACATGAGAAATAAAGCTCAACACAGAAAAACAAACTGAATTACTAAACAATAATAGCTGCCGTTATCTGCTTCGGTGGCCGCACGGCCCAAAGCGTCACTCTCGTGTTAGACTAGTCTGCCAATGACAGGAAGATCAGGGCTCTAATTCCGTTCAGATGGTTTTTATAAAATGGTTTTCCACTCAAATGTGACTACACTTCTTCTAAATTCAACCTTCCTCATCCCCAACTCACAAACTGTGTTAAGAAAAGATGTAAACTCTGTTTGAAACAAATTGTTGTGTAAGTTTTTTACTGCCAAAAAGTGACAAATAATTAAGATATGCTCTTGCAAATGACGAAATGAGAGTAGATCTGGTCAATCTTTATCACTATTTCCTCATGTTACACGATTACAAAAATGTACACTAATGGACTAGGGATGAGCTATATAGAACCTAAGAGGTGCTTATTGGTAAAGTGAGAAACCATTTAGGTAAAAACACTCCAAGCTCACGCGATCTTACCGTCACTAACAATCCAGTGTGCATGCGACCACCTATTTAGATATTTTTTTGCAGATATAAATCGACTTTTGGGGGCTGAGTGTCGTGTCTGTAATAGTTATGTTTTGTTAGCGCTGCATTTTACTACCCGTTTGGGCTATACGCTTCTGTTCAAGCTTATTTTCTATTATTTGTAGTTATTACAGTTAATACCATAGCTAATGACAGCTTAACTGGGCAGTGCTACCCGATAGATTTAGCTACTTATAACCATGAGATTACAGATAAGGTATATTTCTTTTAAATTATACTTTTACTACCCCCATCCTTTTGTATAATAACCTGGTTAATCCGGACAGAAAATAATATTTGAGGATTGGGTGGGTAAAGAGCGGGAGGGGGTTGATAAAAATTAACGCTAATATATATATATATATATATATATATATATATATNATATATATATATATTCAGAGGAATACAGTTAAGCGCTTCTCGCCCCGAGTTGGTCTCGAGTGGTGGTCATTATCGACCTTAAGAACACATGGCACGTCATCTTCATGCCCGGTATCTTCTACTCACCAATCCTGGTCCAGCTCTCATCGTGGACCTCCAACCACGCCCCACGACAAGGCCAGTATCTGGACAAGAAAAATAAGTCAAGTAAAAAAATATTTGAGAAGTTAGAATGGGGAGAAGAGAAGGTTAAAAAAAAAAAGAAACCATCCCATTTCAAAAGTCTTAAGAAGGGGGAAAAAATGTCAGTTTCGCTAAGAAATGTAGTAAATACTGTGACATTTGGACACGAGATGGAAATGACAGTAAGATTTTTCTCTTTCATAAGAAATAGCTATTTTTTCTACATAGTATAGTTTATGGTGTAGCAGTAGCGTTCTTCCTTTTCTCGAAGACACTTGTCTTGATTTACTTAGGTTGATTACTTTTTATGGTCTAAAATAAGTTAAAACTACTTTGGCTTAGTGTGTTTTAGATCTGTCTTTTGGACGAAAAAGTCCAAATTGTACTCCTTCATTCCAACATTTGTAAACATATGGATGAGTGTCACCGGTAGTTTGCTAGTCACTGACTCATCTATAGTATCATTTTTATAGGAAGGGATTTTTAGAAAATACAAACATATTTTGGGTCAACATTATAACATTGTACTTTATTATTAGTAATACTTAATATACTGATAGCATATGAAATTATATGTAAAGTGGGTAGTAGTTTTATATAACATGATTTTACATATAAATACACACATGGAAAATGTTTGATTAACTTTTATAACCGTCAAAAAGGTTTCTTCCTGTCTTAATTAGACTTTACAATCTCTCAATTGTCGTAAGAAATGTTGTAATGTATTTTTCTAAAGACAGAAGATATCAACAAAAATTTTCCGGGATGTAGTTTAATCCAATAATTAAGATTGAAAAAACATATAAAACAGTCTTAAAAATTGAAGACAAGATTATCAATATACTAAACATTACACGGAAATTCTTTCAAAAATGTCCAATGATGCATTTGGCAAATACCAATGGAAAACAACTTTCGTACATAGATAAAAGATCCCTACACTCTCCCTCCACGCAAATGCGGGTTCACTTCCTCTAATACAACCTTCCCAATTCCTAATCCATTAGAGTAATTAGTACATATTATTATTATTATTATTATTATTATTATTAAAAGATCCCGAAACATAGGGTATTTTTAGATAATTATTAAAGTTTATAAAAAATATAGTTAAGCACAGTAGCTAACCTTATCTGATTTATATTAGTTAATTGTAAGACAATGTAGCTTCGTACGTGATATAGCGATACCCACCTAGCGTACAATAATTTACGTAATATCTTACGTAAATTATTGTATGCATGATATGTTGTGATTACGCTATCGACAAGTAGGTGCATTATTTTATAGTCGAGCCATCATCGCAGATAAACGAGAAAATTTCAAAACCGCGTGGGATCCGCAACGGTCCCTTTTGATAAATATATATATATATATGAGATAATGCCAATAATGAAGAATAATGTTATCATTTCTGACCGTAAAAAAACTTTTTTTTATTGTCTTAAAGTTTCTTCTTACCAGAATTCAATTGTAAATATTATCTTGCGCATGGGTGTGGCCTCCAGTGGTAGCCATCCAGGCGTGCTTCTAACATCCACCGTGCCGGTCCATAAGGTGCGTCTGGTCTCGACAGAATCGCCTGAAGAGGCTCTTCTTTTGTTTGTCCGCCACGCCCCTTGCACCTCTTTACGCCACCTCGGAGGCCAAGAGGACCAAGACTTGTCTTTATTCCCGTCACCTATCCATTCGAGAAGAAAAAAAGTTTCCCTATACGATAAGAGGGGTGAACGGGAGAAATTGTTTTTGAGGGTTTCTGTCACCCGTTTTACAATGGCCTGAGGGTGTGTTAGTCATCAGGAGGAGGAGCCATCCTCGACTCCATGGATAAGTGGTTTGAATGATCGACTACAATTACAGAGGATACTTGTTCAAGTCTAGGGGATGCAGACAAAAATACTTAATTTATTAAATGTTTTGTCCTGCTGATTAATTTTAAATATATTGATTATAATTGGAATGTAGTTTTAGGTGTGCTGCCCTTGTTTTTAAAGAGTTCTATATGTGTCGTCAGAGTGTACTTTAAGTACTACATTAAAACAAATTCAAGATGCTTGATCCCCGGATATTTGTGTCAACCCTAGTCTGAGATACAGACGGGTTGTTACTCGTGCCTTAGTGGTAAGTAGGGCGACTATGAGTGTGAGTGTACAGGGTTCAGTTAATAGTTGATGTTTGTATAGTGGGTTCATCTTGTGCCGTTACAACCGAAAATGCAACCAATGAATTCGCACAGGAGTAGAAAATTTTGAAGGGTAATGAGAAGACACTTGGGCCCAAGATGAAGTACTTTTAAGAAACAGATCGAGAATTAACTTTCTAAAGAAATGAGTAAAGCATATCATAAGTTGAATGGAAATAGAGATTTGGCCACTTTTTTGTGCTAATGTTTGTAAAAATTTTCAGCGGCATTGTAATACTCTAATTTTACCCAAAACAACGCACTCCTGCAATATCACTGAACTTAAAGAATATTGTCAAAGGAGTTTTTTTTTATCTTTTTAGTTTTATGGGAACCACCTGCTTAATCTAATGATAAGAGTTCCTGGCTATAGTATTAATCCAAAATTTCCGGGTGGGTACAATCCTCTTTACTTCCAGATCTTTCTGTGAAACACTGAGTTTGTAAAGGGGTCAAATCAGTCTTTCGAGGACAATTGCCGAGCTACTTGAATAAAGAAGTAGCGGACGGAGGGCTCATGTTGCCATCATGACACCCTCTATCAGCAAATGTTGACAATATATTCGTTAAAATGCGGTGGCCATTCGGTCGGTAGGTTATAGCTCATTTTTGGGCTCACGCCACGAAATTTTTTTCATTGTTTGTTGGTAAACCAATTGATTTATCTTAGTCAACAAACTCTTTTCTCTAATAACATTTTTGTGTATATTAAAACAATGTAATGATATATTGTGGTTTAAAAATATTTGACTAATAAACCATTAACACTTCAATAAATATGCACCACTTTGGTAGCCGCATGGTCAAATGCGTTACTTAACAGTGTACCAAACTGCTGATGACGTAGATCTTGAGGCTAGAATATCGGCTGGGTGTAGGCCTACTAATTGTGAGTTTCTAAAATGTTTTCCCAGTCTCCCTCCACACAAATGCGAGTAAACATCCTCTTAAGATAACCTTTTCCACCCCTTAAATTGTTAGTGTAATTTGTACATAAGCGTATAACTTGAACTGGTAGTAAAACGCTTTGCTAAAAAAAAATATATAGAATTAGATAAGGTCTCGAAATTTTTATTTAGGTTTATTAGTACAGATATTATATCAACACAGATAAAAACAATTCAAAACTAGCTTGAACACACTCAATGCTCAACTTCCACCCCATGACTATAATAATTAGAGCCAGCCACAAGCTAGTGCAGTCTTCATTGTATTCATATGTTAAGTTTATTAAAAAAAGTTACCTAGGTGACCTGGTGGTCTAGGGGTAAGGTGTCAGACTTCTATGCTGGCGGCCGGGGTTCAATCCCCGGTCCCGGCATAGATTTATCTGATTACCAAACCCTTCCTTCACCTCTGACAAGACATCTTGTGAATGTGAGGAATGCCAGGCCCTCCACCGTGGTTCAGATACCACGTTAAACTGTAGGTCCTTCATTTCATCTCACAATCACCCTACCATTACACATTAGCGTAAGTGCGTACAACCCGAACGGGTAGTAAGACGAGGTGCTAATAATAATAATAATAATAATAATAATAATAATAATAATAAAGTTACTATCATTTCATCTGTCTGTCACTCTGCCCGTATCTTTGTTTTGAAATAGCTGTCAAATAAGAGGGCCCATTTTAACGAGATGCATCTGGTACATTCTTTGAACTTACGACTAACAAAGTGTATACAATCAATTTATCCTGAAAGGTAGCAACCTTCCGTTGTATCGTCCCACTATGGCAAAACTAATAAGTTATGGTGAGATCCGTCAAGGTAAATGGGTCAGGGTAAACGGAGTGTACATAGGTTTTCAATCTGGTAACACTTACCAATATGGCGACCGCTTTAAAAATCTATCGTTTTATAGTTCATCTTGAAGATATATTGAATATTTTGAAATATACACCGCACGATAGGCGCGTATTAAAGTGATATGATTTTATTTATTGTGATCTGACTCGTGATCGAGCACTTATTAGAGCGGTACGGTATTTTGATGATATAATTTCCCAACGATTGGGAGCCTATTATTTTGATATCGGTTTAATTAGATATATTTGCCCCGTGATCGACCACTAATTAAGATGATACGGATTTATATTGAGATAATGCCCTGTTGGGTTTTACGGTGGTTACGACGCGATTATGCCTTACTGCGCACTTGCCCGCAGCTACTTGATCTGATTATTTCTTATAATTATTCTTATTTAATAAACAATAATTTTAATGTTGCACACGATTTATTTATGTAATTACACCTTCGGCAATTAATATGTCATATTATGTAAAACATTTTTTGTTAAAATGGTTTTCCTGTGATATTACACTTTCCACTTTCTGAGTACCGTGTGTTGTGCTGATTTATATTACTGCTATATAATCATACGCACAAGCGGCATATATATGAATTAACCCTTGCCTCTTGGACCTCTTGTCCCCAGTATTAAAACTAACTAATAGAAATAGTCCTGGCAACAGGTGTTGTGAAGTCTAGCTTCCTAATGGGTAGAGGGAGCCAGAAAATCAAAAACTTTTGCTAAATACTACGAAGTTGATTTTTGAAAGAAATAATAAATTTTAATGTTGCAATGCATTGATATTATTACTAAAAGCGCGTGATTTTCCATGAATGAAGTCTTAAAAGGATATTATACATACATTTTATTGAAGAAAAATACCTTTATCCACAACCTTTTAAAAATATGAGAGGGGTCCAAAACCGTATCATTACAATCTTAAGTGATTTACATTTATTATAAGCATTAATTTGAATGTCTGGGGGCACATTGTTTAAATGTTAACATATGTTGCGAGACTGACGTCTTAAATCACCTTGAAAATTGGTTACTTTATATAAATATGATATATTATTTAGTATAGTTTTTTTTATCTAATTATATCACCTAGAGAAAATAGTCTTCCTCAAATCAGAAAATAAATTATATGATATATTTTAATCTTAGATCCAAAGAGAAATCTCAAGATTGGAGTAACAGTAAGACCTGCTATGGGGGCCGCATGGTTTAAGGCGTCACTCTCGCAATAGACTGAACTGCCAATGACAGGGTGATCGGGGCTCGAATATCAATAATGTGTTCTAAGGGTGGTTTTTTACTAAGTGGTCTTTCATTAATCCTACACGTAGATGCTTGTATAATTAATCTAAATTCCACCTTATTAATCCCTAGTTCATTAGTGTAGTTTGTATATAGCAAATTAGGATTACATAGGTATTAAGACTCGGTGCTAAAAAGAAAGTAAAGTTAAGAATATAGTATACCTAATTCTTAACATTATGTACTTAGAATTTTTTTTAATGGAAGTACTGATGCACACTGTTCATAACATTATTATACCCCATCTACGGCGGAAGTTCAGATGATTGCTAGCAACAGTTACCAGATCGACTCCTATGTATCCATTCGCCAAACCATATGATCTACAAGACTATAGGTTGATTTATTCTCAATTTGTGCAGTCATAACTTTCACAACAATCAATTTAGTTTTACTACTGTTTTTCTTTTAATCGTTTTTGCATCTCGTGCTAGATCTCAGCTACTATTACTACTACTACTACTACTACTACTCCGATGGTGAATGTACTATGATTTGTGTGTTGCTATATAAAATTTTCAAACGATTATATTTGAATGAGAGTTTTAATATCGAAATACACCTTTCCTAAGCTATATAATTAATTTTAAAAACTACACTATTACGACCCTAGAAGAGAGTTATATTTAATACATATTTTATTAAAAAATATCTTTATATTTAGCAGTGTTTATGAATGAGGAGGTACGAAACCGATAAATGGTTTAAATACAATGTATTAAAGAGTGTAAATTGCGGAAGTAGTGGGACGGCCAGTCAATATTTTCTCAGATTGGCGAAATTTGTAGAAATGGCCCTGGGCCCATACTACTTTTCATATGATAGACTTCTTAATATTAGGTTTTGGTGCCTCTTTAAGCTAGTATTTAGTTCGTGAACTTGTATTTTGACGAGTGAGCTAGGTCTGGGCTACGACCAAGAGGTGTACCCAAATTAGGAGATACTTGGAATGTTCGCGTCTTAGTCGGGTTGATGTTTATTAGTTTTCATTGGGGACGCTAGCAGGATATTTAATAGGGAATCAGAAATCTTGAATAAAGGTCTCAGATATAATTATTTATTACCACGTCTTAGAAACTGAAAGTAAACTACTGGAAAACATTTTAGATGTGCAATTACAATGAATGTTTGTAAAGGCATTGACCTAATATGGGTTGCCAGTGACCGAGAGATTGGGGCTAAAATTCTGGCAGTGCTTGGGGTGGGTGAAATGTTTCCTTGAGAGTTTAATCTTCTCCGTTCATACAGATAGGCTACGAGTATATAACATCTAAAAATTAACCTTCCTTTGCTCTACCCCATTTTGGTTGTAGTAATGGCCTGATTGGGTCTTAAGACGCAAAGCAAAATACAATAATTGAACATATATTTTGGTAACCGTCCAAAATACAATTACTTAGCTGTTAATTTTTTTTTCATTTTTTTGGGTTTAATGATATACATGACCCGACCAACTTAGTTCTTGAACAGTTTTTAAAGAACCACGTCTTACTTCCTGTTCGGGCTGTACACTTATGTACTAATTACGCTGATAATTTTAAGGATGAAGTTATTTTTATTTAGAGGAATTGTACTATCATTAGTGTAGAGGGAGAGTGGGAAATCATTTTGGGAAAACCAACCTCAATGCATCCAATCTAGATTAGAATCTTGATCAAATTTTAGTCTACTGCAAGATTAACACCTTAGATCATACGGCCATCAAAGTGGTTATTGAACAGAAGTTAAGTCACCACTAAAGGGGGAAACCCCGATTTTCATAATAATAAATTTTTTGGACATGGAAAGAATCCATCCGGGATCCTTATCTCAGCAGGAAGATGCATTACTAATTTAAATTAAAATCTATAATTGTAAAATTGTTTTTTAATATTAAGGTGGTGTTTGAGCAGACGAACTGGATTCATACATTTCATTTTATTAGTAATAATCTAAGACGTGTTAAAAATAACCTACAACGCATGTTTATGTAGTATAATTTTGATTAATAAGCACGAAGTTTTTTTTTAGATATATTCCTAGTTTTTTTGCCTAACCCCGATTAGGTAAGTTGTGTATGTATGAAACACTTTGATTATTTTAAGGTCCTTCTTACAATTCTTTTAAAACACACTTAAGTGGGTTCAAATGTCCTTATTTTATTTAAAAAACAAAATATTATTCAAGAAATGATTTAACATTGTGTGCATTCTGGGACAACTTGTTGTTCAAGGTATCCTACTGTACATTAACACAACATTCGTTAAACTGTGTGTACAGTGATTATTACTACACATTAGATCAATCAGGATAGTAACACTAATGGACTAGGAATAAGGAAGTTACAAATATAATTAAGAGGAATTTACCTTCATTTATGTGTATAGGGAGTGTAAAACTCTTTATGAAAAACCACCCTCAATACATCCGGACGGGACAATATTCCCTATCTCTCCTTCACTAGCAGTTAAACCTTTGGAGAGAGTGATGCCTTCCTTAGACGATGTGACCACGAAACTGGTTCTTACTAGACAAAACTAAACTAATGTTAGAAACTATTGTACCATGCTTTAACATTTATTAAAAACAGCAATGTTTTAATTATTTTGATTCAACAATTTAAAATAAGTGACTTGATAATTTTTAGACGCTATAAATATTATTCTATAATTTTTAAATATTATCCTTTGGTTACAATATGTCCGTTTAAAACCCTACAACAATAGCTGGTTTAAAACACATTATTTACCAATTGTTTGCTATAATTAACTTTATATATATGTATATATATATAATTAACTTTATATATATGTATATATATCTAATTAACTTTATATATATGTATATATATAATTAACTTTATATATATGTATAAATATAAAATTAACTTTATATATTATATAATTAACTTTATATATATATGTATAAATATAAAATTAACTTTATATATTATATAATTAACTTTTTATAAATATATTGGAAGAGGTCCAGTTGATACCTGTCTCAAGTCAGATTAAAGGAAGAAGAAAAATATATATTTCGATGAACATTTTTTAAGAGCTCATAAAAACACGTACTTGAGAAACTTCGTTGTATCTAGTTGTTAGTAAGCTTTGGGTTGAAGCTATCTTTTTTCAAATAAACACATTTGAAATTGGCCCGTACCAACGAGTATACGAAAAAAGTCGGTTTTACTAGTTATGAAGAGGTCAAAGGTGTACCAAGTGAGATTTATCTTAAACGGTTTCCAACGATTTTCGAAAATGTAACTACATTTTCTTTAAATTATACCTAACTCATACCTTCACTATTAGCAATATTAATTATGGACTATCCCAAGACGCATTAAACAGTCTCTTTTTCCTATGCGGAGTTTATGCAAACTGTTATATTCTTATATTGTATTTAAACAAAGAGAACGTTCCACTTCATAGTATGCACACAAACTTTAAATTTGTATGCATATATTATATACTCGATAGGATAATGCTAACTCCTTGGATATCGTAAATAGCTTTCATTTATTTATAAAACCTTCATGTCCTCTTCTTCCTTTTAAGACTAATTTTAAAAAAGAAAGGAAACCCCTTTTTAAAGAGTTTCTTAAATGATACGATGAAAACATTGTCTTGGAAGAGGGGCCACCTCTCTACCCCTTCAAAAACTTAGAGAATCGTAACCAAGGTCTTCTTTTCTTACTGCCGTTCATTTTGCCCTTTTTTTTCGCTTCTTCTCTTATCTTCTTGTGATGTCCCAATCAGGGGAAGGATTTCACTGGAATATCCGAGGGACTTGGGCCCGCAGTTAAACATGGTTATGTAAACATCGACCCGAAGAGAGTTGGGTGGGGGTGCCAGTGGAAGAGGTGGGCGGTCTCTCAGGGGAGGTTTGAGACAATTTTTTTTATTGCTTCTGTTTACGAGACGGGCATGACTCGAGAGGATTTGATGGATTGATAGGGATCGATTATATGACCCAAGAGAGGAAGGACACGGGGTTAAGGGGAAGGATAAACTATCGAGGTCAATATTTAGGCACTGTGATCCACTTGTGTAGGCTTTATAACTGTAAAGGTGATAGCATGAATTAAAACCAAAGTACTTATGTAATATCTAGAGCATATTTTCACCCACCTTTCCTATTATTAGTAGTACGGGTAAACATTTATTTTCCTCTCTTACTATCCATTCTGGCTATCTGCCACTAATATACATGAATAGCTCGATGAGTGAGGAAGATGTAATTAGACAGAAAAAGTATCCGTATTTGTGTGAAGGCGGAGTGAGTACTGACTAGAAATACCACTTTAGAATGAATATCACCTCTGAGAGAATTGCAGGTTTTATAGAGAAAATAATTATGTTAACTCACTCTTGGTTGACTGTTGCCAAATATCTTCACTTTCATCTATGTAGGAAGGTGCTGTGCTGGGGTATAATGTGTTAGTTGGCAACTTCGACCAACCAGAGCTGCAAAATTTGACGTATATTTACGAAAAGATTGACCAGACTAAAATAAGAGAATGGCAGAGGTGTTTCCAAATAGTAGCAAATCAAGCCTCTCAAAGATGATATTCAGTTTAGTACACTTTGCCTGAATTCAAATACTAATGTTTCCGTCACTGGTAAACTAGACTATATAAGATTTGTCCATTTTAACCGGGAACAGAAAGGTTACATGATTCGGTGGCCGCATGTTCTAAGGTGCTACTCTCGCAATAGACTAGACTGCTGATGACTCTAAGAGCGTGGTTCGATCCCAGTCTGTTGTGTTGGTGGGGGTTTTTCCTAAATGGTTTTATACTCTACACACAAATGTGTGAAGACTTCATATTAATACAACCTTTCTCATCATTAACACATTAGCCTAATTAGTGCTTGTACATAACAATACAACCCGAATGGGTGGTAAGACTCAGTGCTATAAAATCATAATGGTTGTATTCGACCTATTTAATATATGGGTTATAGGTGACGGAGGAAATACGCCTGCATTTGTCTGAATATAGGGTAGTGACATACACAATCAAAACCCCATTTCCTCCGTTCTTTTCATCAGCGGCGATCCAAGTTCAATGGGTATCATAACGCCGCAGACTACTCAGCCAGCAATGTGGGTATACCTTCTAAATATACTTATTTTTTTACACTCTGTTGTAACATTTTATGTTGTAAAATGTTACAATAGGACCCCGCCCCATGATGAAGTAAACGCACGTATCGCAGTAAATCATACTACCCGCTCCAATAAATACAACTCAATTAGGATCCCTACAGTAGTAATATTCTCTGTTGTAGTTCATGTAGGTTAATAAGACATGATAAAACAATGCTGGACAATAAATTTCACTACTAAATCCAATTCTATGTTAATAGTTTGTTCGTGTACTTACCAAATGTATCTGCTTACAATAGTAACCGGCAAGGCTGGCCTACACCTGGCGTACTAAAACGACGAGTGGAGCAAGCGAAATACGATGTGTCAACAAGACGTCCTCGCGCTCCGTTTTCAACTGGCGTGTAATGAGCTGTGTAACTCCGAGGAAAACTATGGATTACTAAGTAACTGACCTCTGACGGTTGGAATAAGAACCACCAATTAAACATCGGAAGATTGAAGAAACTGGCTTATATTCCAATGGAGAAAAATA
The DNA here is from genome assembly GCA_902141385.1 of Timema californicum. Taxonomy (NCBI): domain Eukaryota; kingdom Metazoa; phylum Arthropoda; class Insecta; order Phasmatodea; family Timematidae; genus Timema; species Timema californicum. The sequence continues at coordinate 49,801 of CABFOW010003579.1, forward strand.
AACAAAGGTCTACGTGACTTTTGAAGACATCGTTGACGTCACCTAGTGTGTGTTTCTGTCTCCCACATCCCCTTTCTTTCAACGAAACTCCTATATAATGGCTACGCAAGTATGCCAAAATTGACTATCTTATCATCTACGATGGACGACGGACTATTGTAATCGACCTGGACAATGGCAGGATAAACTTGTAATTTGTATCAAAATCGTAACAATGGTGATTCGTGTTTTGGACTCTAATTTATTTTCAACTCTAATATTATTATTAGCAACGCGTCTTACTACCCGTTCGGGTTATACGCACTTACGCTAATGTGTAATGGTAGGGTGAGTGTGAGATGAAATGAAGGACCTACAGTTTAACGTGGAATCCGAACCACGGTGGAGACCTGGCATTCCTCACATTCACAAGAGGTCTTGTCAGAGGTGAAGGAAGGGTTTGGTAATCAGATAAATCTTTGCCGGGACCGAGGATTGAACCCCGGCCGCCAGCATAGAAGTCTGACACCTTACCCCTAGACCACCAGGTCACCTTCAACTCTAATAATTTTTGTATGTAAAACTTTAATCTTCTATTTCTAAAACGAACTATCTTATTTTGGTCGTTCTATTTAAATTAATATTCTACTTTTGGTATGTCACCACCTAAGCGCTAGAGTTCTTTTTTGTAATATTCATTCACGTTGATATCCACAAATGTAATTGATTCAAAGTTTGTACGAGTTAAAATTAATATGTTTGATATTGTGGATAATTGTATTAATGTTTTCTAATCATCGAAGTAACGTTTCTGATTTAATTTGCTTTTAGAATAATCGTAAAGTAATGTGACTATTATTCTTGGTTTTGTGTTATCGATGACTTTAATTAACTATTTCTCATTTAAATATCTTTTTCTAATGTATGTCCTATTGGGACATATGAAATATTGTTTATTGTTTGGTTCCGTATTCTGAGTCAGGATCAGGTAGTCCCGCGGGAGTTTGACTAATGTCTGTAGCCAAACACTCGTGTTATGTAAACTCCGTTATATAATGTTTTCAAAGTTAAAGTAACGTAAATTATATCTTCGTTTTCTCGCCGTTCGGCTGTTGCCCGACTCAGAACATCTGACTTGACAATCATGCCAAACCAGGTTGTCTGCGATAGGGCTGATTTGTTGTTTGAGTACCGAGTCATTGTCATGACTCTTAACCTCGCGAATGAACTTATAACACGATGAAATGGAACCAATGAAATGAGCCTGTAGAATGCTACAGGTGTGTGATTCTTCGTTTTCTGTGAATAATGAAACCTTTTGTAACCATTTAAAGGTGCCCATTAGGCCCTTATAATCTTATACCATATTTAATTTCACACGTAATGTTGTTGTCTCATATAGACTGAACCGTCAGGATAATGATTGGATTTAAAGTTTATTTTCTGTAAATATACCTGCGACTTGTTGTTGTCGCCGAGTTTAATTTCCAACATAGCTCATTAAGGTATAATGAGACCATGTACTGTTATCTGCACTCTTGTTATTAATGTGAATAAATTTCTCATATTGTTGCTTTTAAATATTTCTAATAATTTCCTTGTAACTTGTTCCTTAGATATATTCTCTCCCTTTTATTATTTTCACTGGTCGGGTAGTAAGAGGACTCAGAGAGGGTGTAACACTATTACTGTATTAATGTTTAAATTACCTACATCATTGGGTACAGGGAATCCACGAAAAGCTCATCAAGTTTGCATTGTTGGTGAATCCTCCATAGATGTACTCTAAAGTCTACCGTTTTCACAATCACCACAACAGTGCAATCAAATATCAGGTAATCCCAGACAGGTAAAAATTGTGGTGCAAAATATAAACATATTAAAAGACTAAATTCAAATAATACTTTACGTACACTCCGTTACTCTTTTCCATCTTATCATCCTATGACACAACAATATAGTGGGAACGGGAATATAAGAATTTCTAGCTTTTGGGGTAAATGGAGGATGCCTTCGCCTTGCATAGTATATTCTCGAACAGAAACAATAATGTGTTCTTCACAACGTATTAACAGACTACACAAAAACCACCCTCCAGCATAATATCGCATACTCGTTTCAGATGATTAAAACAGGTTAGAACATTCTTCTCAGACAATAATCATCCAAAAGTTCTAGAAAAACCAAACTTGCTTGGAATAACATTGTCTCAAGCTCACTTTCGTGTAGGTAAAGTTCAAAGCTGCAACGACATGAAGTGAGTATATTATATAGTCTGTTGCTGCTAGTAAGAAACTTTTTTTGACGGTTACAAAACTTCCAAAAACTGCTTCAATATCATTATTAGTCGAGTCATGTGATCTGCTGCTGTTTTTTTGGACATATATTATCAACCAATACAAGGGTAGTGTGGGCCATGCGTCCGTGGGATTTGCAATCAGGCCTTTTTCTGTGGGGTTCGCGTCCAGACATAATACTATAGTGGGATTTGCGGCCGCACCAAATTATTTTTTGTAGGATAGAATCACGATAGAGCATTCGCCATGATGATAAGCCACCCATCTTCAACATGCTTTGTTTTGAGCATGGACAAGGAATCACGCATTTTACATATTAGTTTAATGTCCTTTCTTCCTTGTAGCCTAGTTTCGCGTGAAGCCAAATTCTTGGATTTTCATTCATAAGCCCTTAGAATGTACAAAGATTCTAGGGTAGATGTTAGGTTTGTTTAATTAATGTTAGCTAAGGTTAGGTTAGGTTAGAAGAAAATAAAGCATCAACATGAGGCATTTTGTAGATAGTGCCTTTCACGATCCAATTTCATTTCCCAGATTAAAATAACGTTCCAAAATATAATTCTTATTGAAACGTACTTAGTTTTAAAAATTTGAATGTGGTGGACGAAAATCCCACGACGTTATTTTTGGCAACCTCAATACCCCCCCTCCCCCCCCCCGATTCCAAGTCTCACGTATTCCTAACAAGGGGTGGGAGGGCAGAAGGAGGGAGGGGGTTAGATGACTATATTGGTACCACGGTACTAGGCCCGAAACCCCAGGTCCGAGGACTACCAGTTGTAGAGTGAATTACAAACAATAAAAGGTTTAAATAACTAAGGATTAGTCCATGCCCAGCCAACCCGCTGAGGGGTTTCCTTAAAAGGAACTGCGGTTGACACCGGATGACACACTGGGTACCTATCTGACCACTCGGTGGAACTTAACAAAAAAGATTGACACACTGGCAGCATATATGACCGCTTGAAGAAACTTACATATAGGTAGATAACACACTGACAGAATATCTAAATAAATGAATAAACATAGGGGTAGACAGTGAATTATAACTATAGCTAAACATTCATGCCAATGCGGGTATATTTAATATACATTTTATTTTACATATCCCTAACCCATTAGTATAGATATGAAGATGACCCTAATGGGTAGTAGGATGCGATGCACATAATTCAATATATAAATAACCGACTTAAACGTATTATAAATTCTCGGATTCGTAGAAACGCGGTTGGGATACCTTGACTTACTAGTAATAATGTAAATTAATAAAGATCCTCCTTAAGCATGATTTTATGGTGTCTTAGTAAGATGATGGACAGCTAAGAATGTAACCGCCATTTTGTTAGTTTCTAGTAGAAATTAATATGCTTTAATTATACTCTGAAATAATCAAAAATGTCAAAAATGCATCGTATTTAAGCATAATTCCTATTATGTGATTTTAAAAAGGCTCAGAAACCTTCACACAAAACTAAATCACGTTCAGTCAAGGACTTAATGTACTGAAAATAAATACTCAAGACCTTACTAATAATTGTTACACTGGCTAGTAGATAGAGAAATTGACATGCCAGGACAAATATTTTGAACAAAGCTTTCAAAGTTATTCCAACTATATGTTGATATATAGACTAGCAATTTTTTTCTATTAAAACTTCCTGAATACAAGCTTCTATAGTTTAGAAATAAGACCAAACGATGAAAGGGGCGGGTTGCGATAATGGGCATTATCCCGGCTTCACACACAAAGAATAGATATCTCATATGAAATGACATGTTACACAAGGACCCTTTTATCTCTCTACAAAAGCCAAGTTCAAACACAACGCCTAAATGAATCAAAATTTAGCTTTGTACCACGGCTATCATTATGGAAAATTAAATAGGATATTTGGCTCAATGTAACAATAGCTCTGAACTTGTCCATAATGATACAATTGAACATAAAATGTTTAATCAATAGAATTGAAGGATTTATGTTATTGATTTCTATTTGAGTTAATACGTGCCTAACAAACCCTGCTTAAAATTGCAGGACATAGATAAAATATGTACTGAATTAACTGTGAATTTTTTTAAAATATAAAGTGGTTTTTCATCCTCTCTCCTGGCAAATTATTCGTCATTTTATTAACTATTTTCCTATTCTCTACGCTCTTATATTATGACGTACTTTTGTATAAAAAGTAGCAGTTATAAAAAAAAGCAAAAACTGGCATGAGTGGTCACACGATTCCAGGAGTCAAGCTCATAATAGCTTAATTTTTGGCTACAGAGAAGTTGAGGTTCGATTCACAGCTGAGTACAATAAAGGTGGTTATCCATATAGGTTTTCCATATATATGTATATAAAGTAGCCCCATGACTTCTTTGGTGCTGACTGACAGCTCACAGCTGACTTCTGACAGTCTACATATAGATATGTAGCTAAATTTTGATTGTCAGAAGTGACAGCTGCTAAACACGTGTTTTTGCAGATCATATGGTTCAGCGTAGGGATAAATAATTTGGTTTGGTAACTTTCCAAAGCCATCAACTGTCAGCTGTAAGCTGTCAGTCAGAACCAAAGAAGCCATGGGGCTACTGTACACGTAATATATAATACACTCCCATTGTACCCAGCTGTGTATGATACATTATGATTTAAATATTTACAGACTGTGATATTTAGGCCTACATCTTCTATCCACGCTGTTGTGGGTACATTTCCTTTAACCAACCTTCTTCACCTCTACCACATAGATTAAGCTGTTAATAGACTTATTTTTTAACTTAAAAATTAGAACAACATTTTTAGAAGTTTTATTGCAGACATCGGCAAGTTTTGTCATAAATTAAGGGATTTAAAATGCCTGAAGACATTTCTAATAAACTTTTATCTTTCTATATATTTTGATTCCACTTACAAACTTATTCCAGTAGCTTCATATTTTCCAAAAGAAAAAAAAAGAATTATTTTGGTTACACTAAAGACTGTAATGTAAACATAAATATTTCATACACATATTACTGCAGTGGAATTTTCACATTATTTTTACTTCAACTACTTTATCCGAGTGTTCTTTTTTTTTTGGCTTACTGCCAGATTAATGAATCACGACCAACATTTTGTACTTCTGCTAACAAATTGTTAAAGATTTTTATCTACGTTATGTATTTACCCTAGCGTGCACATAAACATTTAATGGAAAAAAATCTCCCAAAGAAAAGCTTTTATACTTTAATTTATATATATATGTATACATATATATATGTATATGTATATATATATACATATATATGTATACATATACATACATATATATATATATACATATATATGTATACATATATATATATTTTATTAATACTATTGATACTTTTTTATAAACTATTATTACTTACTTATTTGGTTTTGAAGCATATTTACCAATTATCTTTAATGTACTAGGAATATGAAAGGTTTAATTTAGAGTAAGTGTATCCACATAAATGTGGGGGAAGGGTGGAAAACCATTTAGCAAAAGACACGTTCAGTAAATCCAACTGGGATTTGAACCCTGACCTCCCCGTCAATAGAGATGTAACACCCGACAAAATTAAAGTTATATTTTTACTAGTGCATGGTAGCATTGCTTAAAGTATCGTTCACGCAATCGACTCGAGTTTTTGTGTTCAAGCTAGAGTATAGACATATGTTCTACCTACACATGTGATTTCATATATTTTTTCCATAATATGCAAATGCATTTCCTCTAAACATATTTCAGCAAACATACAACTTGGATTAAACCATTCATAACTTCATCCACTCCTATCGAAAACATTCTGAAAGATCTACTTTATGATATTTTTTGAATCCCATATAAATCCCTAAATTCAATTTCATCAAGGAAACATAACTTAGAACTCAATTAAGTTAAGTCAAAAATAATAATCTTGATTACAGATATCTTAAACATAAATAATGTATTGAAAAGTTTCTTTATTAAATAACCGCCTCGGTGGCGTAGTTGGCTAACGCGCTTGTCGTGTTGATCTCGACTGCTGAGGACGGGGAGATCGAGGCTCGAATCTGTGTCGGGTGAACTGGGGGTGGCTTTTCCTAAATGGTTTTCCACTCTCCCTCCACTCGAATGCGGGTTCACTTCCTCTAATTTAACCTTTCCAATTCCTAATCCATTAGAGTAATTAGTACTTAAAGCGTATAACCCGAATGGATAGTAAGACGCGGTGCTAAATATTATTATATTATTTATTAGATGAAAAATATTTAACTGATAATTTTTAAAATAATTTTGAAAGTTTTATGCAAAGGGAAGTCTCGTTTTATTAAAATAATTTACCATTGAATACTAATTGATTGTATTTATATATAATAATATATTTATATGAATTAAATCTATACATATGTATGTAGAAATCCCATGGAGTACGTACGTTTTAATTCATATCTTTATTTATGTATCTATAAAGAGGCTAATATTGTTATACATCCTAGTAGATCTTTTGTTCTTTTACATGTAATATTATGATCTGCATCGGTGGCTACGTGGATCAAGGCACTAGTCCTATATTTTCTTGTCGGCTGGTGACGAGGAGTTATAGAATAGAATCCCAACCGAGTGTGTTGAGTTGTTTATTTCTAAACATTTTCCACACCCTCCCTTACTCTCGATGTAAAGGTGGGAATATCTCACCTACATTATACTATCTTCCTATCTACCCCATTAGTGGCATTATGTGGATGCCCTGGATGAGTAGTAAGACACAATGCATGGCTTTTTTAAAATGGAGTGAGAGTTTGTTGATATTAAAATAATGTACTATGTATAGTAATAATAATAATAATAATAATTTAAAAAATCTACCACGGCTTACAATCCGTACAGGCTACACACATCCACTTAGAACTATTTTATCATTTCTATATGTACCCATATTAGCGTGAGAGAAGAGTGGGAATACATTAAGTAAAAACCGCTCTCAGTAGATCCTGCCAGTGTTCGAGCTCCAACCAACCCGTACTTAACAAACAAAACTATTAGCTTGACGTTAAGTTGACCTGCCCATCTATGTGGGTATCAAGTCATTAATTTAGCTTGAAGTTAAAATCAATGTTTCAAATTTCAGTCTTAGACGCAATTATCCTTTATAAGTTTTCTGTTTAAGAATAAAATACAATACATTATTATTAAAATCATTAGATATTTATAAATATAACTTATAATTTAAATATTATATTATTGTGTTATTTTCTATAGCATATATGTATTTTGCTTCTTTCCATCCATCCCATCAATACAAAATTTAACTACTCTAATGGTATAGTGATAAGTTAGGTATAATCTTAAAAGAAATATACCCATATTATCATAGAAAAAGCGTGGTAAGCAATTTAAGAAAGAACAATGAAATCACACTCATCTGGGATTCACACCCCGACCTCCTCACCATAGGCAAACCATATTAGACCGAATTGACATTTAATTCTCGTTTCCACCCTGTGTAATTTTTTCTTATTAACTCTACTGAACCCTTACCTTAAATAATTACAGGTTGAATGAGTCGTAAATGAAAACCTTTTGGCTATGGCCACGCTTGCGATCTGGTCGCAGTAGTTTATTACATTGATTCTTATGAGGGTGACCACACTTGGAGACCAGCGACAGATTTTAAAACGCTTTCGTGAGCGTTCTCAGATCGCAACGACAAATACGCTCGCCTTTATTTCTTATGGAGGTGGCCACACTTGTGTTCGGGTCGCAGCCTGTCGCGAGAACACTGGGCACTTGTGTGGGTTTGCTTGCGTCATCCTAGGTTAAAATGTCGACCGATAAGGTGCTCGGGACCACGATATCACTCCTCCACTAAGCATTTTCACTAACTCAAATAGGGAGGCAAAATCCCAGCTCTGGATAGAGATTGCGCTTGCAACAGTGGAGGGGTGGGATGAATTAAACAATTAAGAAAAAAAATGAACAAGGTAAGAACTTATTTAATTAGCATAAATAAAATAATAAAATAAAACAATAAACAGTATACAAGCTAACAATAGATTGAAATGCTTTGCAAGGGCTTGGAGGTCAAAGGTTGTTTCCAATCATAGTAATTAATTCCACTTTGTAAATATATTTGTTTTAAATACCGTTAACATAGCGATAAGTTGCATTTTACCATTTGTTACGTGACAAAGAAGACATTATAATTAAATAGAGGTGTGTTCTCAGGTTTTTTACAAGTCTGTTCATAATTACATCTCTGCATATTAATGGGGTGAACAAGGTATTATCTAGATTTACGTTTCTTATTCATATAAATATATAATACAATGGTAACACATCTTCCCACCTTGGTGCCATGATAACTGGTCATAAGACGCGGCGACCAGTTCGCAAGCGTGGCCGTAGCCTAGTTGTAAGGTTTGGTTGAGGAGAAAGGGTTTGGTGCTTAGAGAGTTGGAAGGGGAGTCGAGAAAATGGAATAATGTATTCAGTCATGGGTTTATCAACCACGAATTATTTTTAAAATTTTCCTCAACCTTTGAACAGGGACCGATTCATTTTATATTAATTCTGGTCTCCTACAAGAATTTGCACTTAGTTTGAATGTATATTTCCCCTCATGCTTTGGCTCTCTTTTAAATGTTGAAATGGCTTTCTGATTGATTGATTTAATTACAGTAATAAGTATTACTTTTTAATAACGTCACAACATTAAATTTTGAGATAATTGAAGATTATTTTAGTTTCTTAGAAGTTTCAGAACTGACAATACAAGAGGAAATACAGCGTGTATTTTAACCTGTGTCAAATATTCTAAAGGCGTATATTCATCGAAAAAACACTAAGAAAAGTTCCTATAAACATTGGTCTAAAAATTATTGGCTTCTGAGGTCGGAGGATTCTTATTGGTCGAAAAAATATCAAATAAAAGAAATAATTCGATTATAAGACCAAGTTTAACATAAACAACCAAACACAAAAGAAGTTTAACATAAACAACCAAACACAAAATGAGTCAGAACATTTTATATTTTGTTACAATAATTGTTCAAAATTGTGTCTTGTTTCTGTGTAACATATAAACGTGCTTTCCATGCTCTATTGTATTCTGTTGAATACACCTGTTTTTTTCATATTTGTTCATATTCATTTACGATACGCTTAAACTCTAATAAAACCTCAATATCAGAAACAGAAGTTGAGTAAATGACGAACTTTAAATGTCTCCAGATATAAAAATCCATTGGGTTCAAATTTGGTGATCGAGCAGGCCGTTCAATGGATGAATCACAACATCTGTGAGGGAAATCTTTAAAAAATCTAAAACTAAGCGTTCTTAGGCCCTTATTTGTATGAACTTTTCTTAGTGACTGGTCGATGGGTTTACGCCTTTAGAATACTTTACAACAATTAAATACACCCTGTATAGTAGTTTGTGCAAATTATAAATTCAATTAAGCGTTTTCCTTTTGTAAAGAGCGATTTTATATGTTTTAATAATTTTTAACTATTTTTATGGAATATAGTTTATAATCTTGTTCTTAAATAAACAATGTTTAGAACGTTAGCATTTTTGTGGTCACTAAAACTGCCTTGAATTATTTACTAACGTCTGTTAATGTACTATTATATCAATGAACTTAATAAATATACAAGGTCTTTAAAAATGTTAAGACTAAAGATCGATATTCAAGACAATACAAAATGGTTTTCCAGCAAAAAAAATAAGATGTCCAAATAATTCAAAAATTTCCTGGCATGAAACACAATACACCAATCCTGCCATTGCAGCCGTGAAAAACCACAAGTGAGAAAAATTAAATTAACTTCACGTGCTAGTGTGGCGCGTGCTTCTAATTATTATAAGGAACAACCTTTTATTATCTTAATTGTCTCACAATGCGGCTATCACACCACCAATCTAACCCATTGAAATAACGCCAGAATTAGTTAGAAAAATCTTATCTGCATTAAATATAAAAACAGCTGTCAGTATTATGGAGGAAAGTAGTAGCTTGGCGGACTGTTTATAATTATATTTTAAACTTATTCTTTGAGATCACATAAAATAAGAACGTAGAATAAATCATATTCGTAATGCCTAGGTTTGGAAGCAAACATATCCCTCTACTTAGGCACTGTGTTTATAACCACGTTTAACATCGACATTAATTAAATGTGTGTTTCATTCCATCAACACCCACTTCGATGTTCGTAGTGTCTAAGTACCCGTAACGGCTGAATTATGTGGCCGGAGAGTAAACAATAAAGACAATAGCAAGAACATTTTTGCCAGCTCAACTACCTTTGATATTTTAAAACGTCTATGTATTATTTTAGAATAAAAGTCTCTTTAAACTCTTATGGAACACAAGATCCATTATAAGCTAGCTACCCGCTCCAGTGGCCGAATGGTCCATGGCACTAATCTCGCAGTAGACTAGACTGCCGATGACGGGGAGATTGAGGTTCGAATTTTTTTCAGGTGTACTGAGAGAAGTTTTTCCTAAATGGTTTTCCACTTTCCCTCAGTTCAAATGAGGGTAAATTTTCTCTAGATATAACCTTCATAATCCCTAAAACAATTAGAGTAATTTTAGTACATATGTGTATAATCCGAGTGGGTAGTAGAACTTGGTGCTAAAAACACTGTTTATTCGTTTCAAACTCTGTACTAAATTGTGTATTTTTAATATACATAAGATTTCAAGCTGTGTGTGAGAGATTCTATTTACTCCGGGACAAACCAACTGTCTTTTTTCTTTTCCCAAACAAATACCTTTTGGCCGTAATCAAATCTTGACTGCAAATAACCTCCCCGTAGGCTCTCAAACTGTTCAGGGTGTCACGTTTGTTTCAATTTGGCCGGCCCTGTTTGCATTGTGTGGGGCAGACCAATAGATTCAACAAGGAACAGCGGATCACCCACCGTTGACACGTAGTAGCTCGGAAGTGAGGTCAACATCTGATGAGGGCTAAGAAGTCAAATTTACCATTGGCAGGATACTCTTTTTATACTCGTGTGGTCAAACGGTATCACATATAATTGAACTATTTATAAATTATTTATTTGGAGGAAGACTGCTTTTGATCACATCAGCCGAATCTCGCCTAAATGTTAAACCAATTTAAAATAAGACTTATTGCAATTCTATAAAAAAAAAACTCTTTAATTTTAGTTAGATATATTTTTAACACAGATTTGTATATATGACCGGCTTATTAGTTTCAATAATTTTCAAATACCTTAACAGTCTACACTAGAGGTTACACAGTATTAGTTGTAATAATCAAAATCAACTGAGCCTACAGTAACGAGGGTGTTGAAGTTAAAATCTTGGCCAGGATCATTGAGGGGCCAAGTGGTAATCTGGCGAGAGGGCAAGATACTAAATATTTTTATGATTTTCGTATTACGAAGATAAGTTTATTTTGATAATTTAACGAATTTGAATAGGAAGAAGCAAAATTATTACTAAATATATTTTTGCTATAAAGCATTATCTTGACTAACTTTTAAAATAATTTTGTCCTAATTGGAATACGGAGTACAATAAACTCAAAAACCATTTGCATTCAGTGGATTAAAATAAATACTATAGCATGTGAAAAAAATATTTGATTCCAACTGATTTAGGTTTAATTCAAGTATATTTTGGAAATAAAGCCTTGAACTAAGAGACAAAACTGAATTTTTTTACAATGCTCGATTCCCGTGTCCATGTACAAATTTATAAACTTTTATTTGATGCTCTACGACCAATTAAATTAACATCACTCACAATAAATCCCCATAAAACAAGAATATAATAGATTTTATTTTTTTAGAGCTACCACATGTAAGGTAGTGAAAGTCTGTCTCGAGTCAAGATAAAGATAGAATAAAATATTGTGGACTTTTACAATGAATTCTAAGGCCCAATCTTTTCTATACTATCATATATCTCCGAGAGATAAGTATTGGCCCCCTTTATTTACAGGGTCGATGTCAAAGTTCCACTGTCTACTTAGTTTCTTCCAAAGTACAATAGACTCTGAGAGAAGGTTGGGTGCCCAGGGAGCTATTCTAGTTTCTGTCCTATTAATAGAACCTCTATCTTCTCCCCTCTCTCTCCGTCTCTCCTTTTGGGAGCATTACATCCAAGTTAGGTTGAGAGAGAATATAGGTGTAGATCTTGTTGCTAGCATGACCGCCTATGAGCAGAGATAAACCTTTACCGACATATTTTCCGAGATATCCCTGTATCAAATTTTAGGTCATATAATCACAAGGAAAGGGGATGTATTTGTTAAATATTTTGTTACATTATTTAAGTATAAACATATCTAAAGAACAGGGCAGATGCTAGTGTCGCATTGGACCACCAAGTACTGTAGTTGATGTAAATATTTATATGGCACGTCTGTACTACTTAATTCGTAGCACAGTAGTGGAAGGATTAGCTATTACTAATTATATACCGCTGTTCAGGGGATTCCCGAGTGTACTGATCGTGTATCCTTTCCGTGGAGGCTCTTTACATGTCCAATGAGATGATATGATGGTTATAGTATGAAAGATGTGAAACCATTAGAGACACCTAAACCTAACCAACCTAACCATGTTGACCATAAGGGTAGTTCGTTCCCCTTTCGGGAAAAATACCCAAGGTACCAGCAAAGAATCGAACCCATGATCCCTAAGCTCGTAGCCAGGTTCACTTGCCACTACACCATGAGGCCAGTTACTGCAGTTGAAAAGTGAATAAGAGATGAGAACTGAAATTTCTGTTATTGATTTAATGTATCTCTTTTGACAATGTTCCTGGTGTCAGCCTACTTAGGATAAATTAACAAAATTGTAAACTTTATAGCTTTTGATGTCGTTATTAAATTCACACAGTTAAAATATTTTGGGTCATTTTCAGGAACAATTAAACAAAGTTTTTTTCTGAGAAATCTTTCATGTCCCATCTTTAACTATCAGGACACCTACGTTAATCACTAATGATAAAATCTTATTTTAAAAGGCTATGTTAATCATTTTACTGGACTTTGGTTAAGCTTTTAATTGTCTGACTTTTAGAACCAATCGTGAACTTCTTGATTCAAGTAGCATGTATTTTTGCTTTGGAACAATCATATTTGGGTTTCGTCAAGCATTTTAAAGGCAACTTTGCTTTGCCTATTATAAGATCTGGATACTACTTGGACCATATTTTTTTACCATTCTTACAATCGTACGAAACCATGTTGGAAAATTACACTAAAATTAATATTTTTGTGCTTGGGTGAAAAGTAACAACATAATCCAATGATGTTTTATAAAAATAGTATGATTGTAATATTATTGAGGGTCATTGCTTTAGGATATTTTGAGATGATGAAGATGACCTCCCACCACTACAATACACATTGGCTTGGATCACGATGTGGTTGAAATTAATTTTTAGGTAGTACGATTGATTTTTAATATAACATAATTTGTGAACTGCTAGCATTGCACCAGTGCTTTAGATAAATCTAAAGGCCCAGGATACGTAAACAGGAAAAACATTTATAGATAAAGAGCATGTAAAACCAAAGATAGAGATGCATGTAAACAGATTAGTTTTAATTATATCAATTAGTAACAAATACATAAAGAATTATCACAACACAATCTAGTTAGTTAAGAAGAGGCCAATAGGATGTTGTAAAATCAGTGACTCTATTACAAATAGACAGTTAACCCCACTCATAGAATTTACAAGGTGTGAAGCGCCAATATCTGCGCACATCAGGCAATTAGCTGTTTATAATATATACTCGCTGTCTTCATCTAAAATGCAATTGTTGCGATAGTCATAAAATAATTACATATACTTGAAAATTCTACACAGTATCAAAACAAGTTAATTAGTTACAACCAATTACTTGTGAGCATAATAGAACCAATTAAGTGAAACAAATATCAGGCCTGGAACAACCTAAACAGCCCCCTTTATGCCTGAGGGCCCTGCAGACCACAACATGGTCATGCAGGCCAAGGAGTGAGACACACCTTTTACTGAGTGGCTGGTATTAAGGACAGCTACGCGAGACAACAGTGAAGGCAAGTACAGCATGCTATACAACATTAAAGACTAACCTGCATCACATAACATATACTCATGAGAGCTACAGATACTCTCAACGTAAGTGAAACAATTCCTGAAACCTACATGAAGGCTAGTGAAGCCACCTAATCCCTATCAGAATGAATGCATAACGTTACGGTGATTTAATTCCGCCAGTCAGGTCTGTCCATCGGCAGCATCATCGTGACCACCTTGGTACTGTTGATCTGTTCTGAGAGGAGATACGTCAAACGTGTAGAATTCAAGACGATAATATGTTTAATGTTTCCTTGCCCGGTGAACTGTGATGTTTTAGAGCGTCTGAGTCAGTTGAACCATAGGAGAGGAGAAGGAAGGATGACGCCCCTTAATGTTCAAATCGGCACGTAGACATGAACCATGCAAACCACGGGGAACCTCGGTCAGTTGAATAGATAGCTCGGGATGATAAAGTGCAGCTTCGCCGGCCGAGAGAATACTTGAACACATCTGATGGAGTCGTACTTGTTCAGCGATGTTGTCGTGGTTTCGTATGTAACAGATGGAGCTATACATGTATAGATATGTACACATATTTAGGAACCCATATAAATTTTAATTCGAGAAATGTTATTCTTGGTAGTTGATTTAGGTTGTACGGGGATTGACTGGTTAGCCCGTTACAACATTTGTTAACAATCTTATACGAGTATGACAGAGAATTAAAGCTAAGAAAGAAATAATTTTGGATCAGTGTAAAGGGAGGAAGGAAGAACCAAAGTAGGCACTCTCTGAGCTCGCCCAACCAAGACTCAAGCCCAGGGTCCCCATAAATATTGACTAAGTGCTTTTCAATTTAACGCCTTTGAATACTCGGCCACAGCTTTGGGCTTAACACTTTAACTATGATCTATTTTTGCCTCGTCAATTTATTAATCAGGGCTATCTACATTTAATTTTATTGATGGGCTAAGATAGAATGTATAGAAAATTTACCCGCATTTTTATGAAAGTATAGTGATATTCCCTTTAGGCAAAACTATCTTCAATACATTCTGGCCGGAGCCGAGCCTAGACTTCCATAACACCAAGGGAGCTTTTGTGGCTACATATTGTTAGATGAGGGAGAAGGTGGGTACACCACAGTGCTACTACGTAGCACAGATCTTATACTTACACACTATAATGTTGAATTTTTTTTAAGCTTTCCTAAATAAAAGGACTTATCAATATAAATTTCCTTGAATAACTTTAGATTCAGGATTAAAAATGGATATTGAGTAGTATGAAATCTGAGTTTCTACTTTAGTGTCACAAAATATTACCTTTGAAATGATGATATTGACTATTGGCTTGGATAATTACGAAACACAGGTTTTATGGGGGAGGTGTGAGGTTAAATGTCTACTTGATGTTACATAGAAGGCATTATAAGAGGATTCGAAAAATATCATAAAAAAGTTTATGTTTTATTATCGATGACTCTTTACCGATGTGGTCAAGATATACTGAAACACAATTAATGATTATATTTAATAAATATTGAACTATTACAGCTGTTTTGCAGGGGCCTGGACGCAGGTGGGGCTGGCTTTTAGTAGATGAGATTGCACTTAGAACGATTGGACTCCGAATATGGTGTACGTCTCTCTTCTGTTTCCCTATAGACTAAAACCCATTAGAAATGGGTTATAACTGACGCTTTTCATAGTCTATTGGGTAGGGCCTTAAGAGCTCATTGACACAACATTATAAGACTAGAATTGCCCACCAACATAAATGTTTAAGCTCAACATACAATTAAGAAAACATGACCCCAATTTCAGGTCTTTTTATTTTCTACTTATGTTTTTTTTAGCATGGAGAGGTCAAAGTACATTTTCTAAAATGGGTTTGTATGGTCACATAATTGATTTACTTAACTCAGGACAGGGAACTTACCACTAAATCATTGTGTAACAGTTTGAATTTTGGATTATTTTTTTTAGATAATACATGAGTAATCTTGTTTAAACGTAAATTCAACAACAACAAAAAAATCTTAAGAAAGGATCGGTAAACCACAGTAAAAATCCCTATTTAAATAAACAATCTTCAATCACTGAGCTGTAACCCATACCAAGTCATAACTCTGTATTTCAGATCATTCATGGGAGAGACCTATAACACTAACTCAGCTGGTAGTTTTTAGGTGATTTAGATAGCTATGAAATTAGATCATGCAATATTTCATACACTGAGAAAAATTGAGTTAGGTAGTATAACATTACAGAGATGGAATATTTGTTCTGTCTTGAATCCAGGCATAATGCCAGTAGTTTTGGTCTACAAACGGTAGTTTTGTTGTGTTTCCGTTTAACGGAATTGTACTATTATAAGCCAAATAATGGGTCTTCAAGAGAATCCGTATAATGGAACAAAATCTGGGGCTCTGTGAAACTTATGCATAAGTCCGGTTATAAAGCCTGTCTGTAATGGAGTGGCCGTGAACTGATGTCACCTGACGCTTCGGGCATCCCAGTTCGGAATGGGATATTTACAGTCTTCTCGACCAATGGCGCGTATTTTAGCATTAGTATGGAAACAACGCAGTCTGTGCAAGGGTGGCTTCGTCCATTCCCACTTAGCTCTTGCGCTTGTACATTGTGTATGTAGTGAGTTGTATCCTTTGCCTTTCAAGTTTAATTATATAAGTACGAAAAATAAAAATAAACTTTAAGAAGTTGGTATTTCAAGAGGAAGTGAAATTCAAAATAATCATTGTTGGAAGATTATGTGAGTGAGACAGTGAAAAAGTGGTAATTAAGAAAGTATGTGCGAGTACTCTGTGGGGAGTTCGTATCAACACAAGCTCAAAATTTCAATGCGCATGGTTATAGATTTTTTGATCAGTAGGCCTAAAATCAATAAAATAATTTGCAAATTATCGTAACTGTTACAATTAAAATCGTGTAAAACCACTGAACAATGTTATATTTAAATAATATTAACTAGTCTTTTGAGGTAAGCATATTGTTATTTATTATAACAGCACAAGCATTAAATGCTTCCAATACCAAATGGATTGTGTACCATGCACTTTGGAGAAAATAATAGTACTTTCCTGGCTTTATTTCAACACACATGGCCTTGCAACACGTGAAAACGTTAAAACCACTACGCGTCATGGAATAATATCAGTCATTAATTAATGACAACTTTTCCCCAGTCAGGACTGAAAAGACATGCGTAATTTCATGTGTAAAACAAGTAAATTTCTTTCAGTATACTCTCTCAGGATGATCATGGCTAGCATGGTATGAACTGGTACAATCACGGATAGTAGATAGTAATAGACGGATAGTCTGCGATAACATGTTTGCGAGTAGTTCAGGATTCAAGCGTCGCACCTCTTTTAGGACTCTCAAACTTCTGACGGCCATACTCACCTTAAAACCGCATCTATGTAATCCATAAGCTTTGTATCCGTACAGTGCTTAGTTCCCCAATGGCCTTTAGCAATTTTAGTCACGTCTACACAGTCTATATACTTAATCACGTGATTGGGCTAACCAATGAGAAAGTTTGACACTTCGTCCAATAAAACAATTAGAAACTTCGTCTACAGCAAGGATCTAACAGACGAAACTCGACTAATAACTTTTTTTGAGAAAAGCTCTAGGATGTTCTTGAAATGTAAGTTAAGTGCAACTACAATAAATATATGTATCGCACGAGTTTAAGTATACAACTTCTAATTGGATTTTGCTATAGCTAGAAAATGCGGAATACATTTATGTACAAAGATTCTGGACACAAGCAAAGCATATTATTGAACTTTTAATATTGCTTTCATGCTTCCTATAATATGTCTAATCTATATTTGGATTTATATTTGTATTAACTAATATTGTAACTTTTTATATTTTATGTTCTCTTTCTGAGAAATTGATATTTCCCATAAAAATGTTTCCTAGGTGTCACACTTCCCAGGGTTTTTAGATTGAATAAGATAATTCTGAAATAGCCTTCATTAGATAAAATTAATTTCACTTTGAATAATGTTTCCATATCAACGGATCCATTATATACTATAGGTGCTTTCAGTTCGATACGCGTAGTGATCACATATTTACTAAACAGTGATTGTTTTCCCATATCTATGCGTAAGGACCATTCCTTAGAAAGTAGAGTTTATCCATCTTTTACGGAGTGATGTGGACTAACGACTTAATAATCATTAGTCTGTAGACAGAGTAATCAGATTTTTGAAAATCGAACTCTTAACGGACCATGGAATACGGACTACGCAACTTACGGTACAAAGTCTGTCGACATGGCTTAACCCTGAAATATTACCTGTTTCTCTACTATAGCAGTCAAATCTAATAGTGACAAAACAACAACCATCTGAAACCTTAAACAGGCATATACTTTCTTCTAAGTCTCGGCCATCTTGGTCTTATATTTCTCATTCCGACAAAGGAGAAGAGGAGTAAAAAGGGAGTCACCACATTATATATTTTTTAATGTGACCGAAAAAAGTCTGTATTTACCAATAGCTACTACTTACCAAAATCTTACCAAATCAAGGCCGGAGTGGACCAGGTACAATAATATATACTATATGTTTAGATGCAATATTTTAGTAAAACTCTCATCACTTGGACACAGAAAACATTCTTTATTGAATTACTAGGCAATATTTATAAACTAAGTATTACACCTGTAATAGGATTTTTAAACCCTTTACCATGGTCACGTGGCTTAGGGCATTAGGATTGCAATCAAATGAGTTACAATTTACAGATGAGTTGAAGCTATTATCTCCCTCGAGGCTACTGGGAGTATATTTTCAAATATGACTTATCTCTGTGGCTTTTACAACATTGCTCTACGATATAGCGGGTTCCCTTCTTCCAAAATACCCTCCTCATCCTAACCTATTGATTCATCCTTTAGTAATCTCTTAGTGATAAAACGTATGAACAAAATATATGTATTTTATAAAATAGCTATTCTCGTTGATGGTCTCATAATCTAAGGCGTCATTCTCGTAATATATTATTTTGCTGGTGACGAAGAAGATGGTGTTCGAATTCCAGTTAAGTGTATTGAGGGTGATTTTCCTATATAGCTTCCTACTGTGTTTCCACGCAAATTCGGATACATTCTCTCTAAATTATACCTTATTCATACCTATCCCACTACAGTAAATATGTGAATGTCCTGGACGTCTGGTAGAACGTGGTGCACAAAAGAAATGGTTAAATTAACTGTAAATAGAAATAGAGGTAAATTGATGAAATGATAAAGTCCTCTCAAGCTACCCAAGATACAGTGTAATACAACTTGTTGTATGGTGCTGACGTTAGTGGAAGAGAGCTTGATGATCGATACGCCCACCGCGGGAAGAGATTCTGTTGTGTGTAAACAAGGCAAAGCAAAAGGTGGGTGGTTTTAGGGAAGGGGGAATGTTAATAGAGGGAAAGGAAACTGAACGACTCATCCCTGGGATCGATTCAAGGACACACCTAACCTGGGTGCCACCCCTCCCCCTACCTCTATCTTGTGACTTTGAGTGATGAGTCAGTGCCGAGATGGAGGATGAACTGGGACAGCCCCGCGAGCATCCATCACTTGAAGAGGGGTAATGTATGCGCGGAGAGTCAGGAAAATGGAAGAGCATTCGGGTTACGATAATGGCAAAGAAACTACTACGTATTCTGATTGTCTAGGTATACGTTCTCACGTTGTTTTCCGATTTTAGTACTATCTCATCTTAAAGCCAACTCGGAGGAACAATTTAATAGTGATTTGGGATAAACCACAATCTTTGCGAGCTTAGAGAGGAGTATTGTATGCACGGAAAGTCAATAAAATGGAAGAGCATTCGTTTTGAGCTTGTAACAGGGAAGTTACCAAGCATTATTGTATAGACTTTTATTTTTAAGCTGTATTCCAATTTTATTATTATCTCAGTTGGAGATAACTTGAAGGAACAACTTGGTGAATTTTAAAGATTTTTTTCTGATGAAAATAAGATAAACTTTATTGGGGTAGAACTATTACCATTACTATTACCGAACGGGTAGTAAGACGTGGTTCAAGTAATAATAATAATAATACTAATAACAATAATGGAATATTATACAATTAATGCATTCAGACAATTTCAGTTTTGAACTCTGTATAAGGTAGTTACAAAACTTCACAGAAATTACTAATAAAAGATAATTTATTATTAATAAATTCCAACTGGCCGCTTCTGTGGTCTAGTGGTCAAAGGTCCCGGGTTCAATCTCCGGTGCTTCCAAATTTTATTTAAGTAGTGGGTCTGAAACGGGATCTTTTCAGACTTGTGAGGCCTAATTAGGAGCTACTTGATTTAAAAAATGGATACTTCGGTCTAGAAAACTGAGATTAAAGTTGTTAGGACCATATGGTAATCTCTAGAAACAGAAGTTGACCCTATCTTCACCAACTGAGTGGCCACTCAGTTGTTATGGCTCGATTGGAAGTAATGCCATGAAGTTTTTGGTAAATATTAATTACAAGGATTTGAAATATATTTTATGTAATAATCGGCTTCATGGCAAGGTCAAGAGTATATCTTTTAGCTTTTCCAAATTGAATCCCGATCAGGGATAAGCCACGGAAAGATGTGTCAGGGAAGGGAGGTGTGATAACTTATGTCTACAGGGTGTTACATGTGGAATGGGGAGAGGGG
This sequence comes from Timema californicum, assembly GCA_902141385.1. Lineage (NCBI taxonomy): Eukaryota > Metazoa > Arthropoda > Insecta > Phasmatodea > Timematidae > Timema > Timema californicum. The sequence goes on from CABFOW010003579.1 coordinate 70,829, forward strand.
AGAAGAAGGATACATCACAGTGTTACGTAAAACAAATATTTTACTCTCCTTCTAAATTAAAAAAATCTTATTTCCTCTTTTGATGTCAAAAAAATCCTTCCTATTTAAAAAAAAAAGACACACTTGTTACGTAACACAGGTCCAGGAACTATAAGAGTGGTTGGAGTCAGGCTAAATGTCTACTGGGTGCTACGTGTGGGTGGAAGGCAGATGCCGACGATGATAAGTTCAACAAAGATGCTATATTAATTAAAAGAAAATATAAACTACCCGCCTCAGTGGCTTAGTTATATAGCTAGCACGCTAGTTTCATATTGAGCTAAGCTGCTGAGGACGGTGAGATTGAGGTTTGAATCTCATTCAGGTGAACTGGGGTGGTTTTTCCTAAATGGTTTTCTACCCTACACACAAATGTTGGTTCATTCTCCTATATTAAAACTTACCAATTCCTAAACCATTAGTGCAATTAGTAATTAAGTCTATAACCAGAATGCGTAATGAGACGTGGTTCTAAGTATTATTGTTATTATTATTACTTACATAAGAAGTTATACTATATAGCTTAAGTTACATTTTCGGATTTAAGCATTTTATTTGATATAACGTCAGATAATTTTCTTTATGTTAATTTTTTATTAAAAATATTAGTAAAGTCTAGAATTTTATAAAATATCTTTGATGGATCGTCAATATTACAAGTTATTTCATTTTCCAATTAACGTTAATGAAATAATTAATGAGACTGTGGACCAGCCACGAATTGGTCTTATCTTCATACTCCGTACCATATACTTTATATATATATTTTTCCATATAGTTCTTTGACAGCTACACTTGTCCAGCAACGATTACAACAAACACTTAGATTTTTTCATAAATGTAACCTCATATTTTGGAATAGTTTGTTAAATAAGACTATATAACAAACTAATAGAAAGAAAAATAAACCTCTTTTTCAAAAATGTACTGATATTGAGTAGTGGATGAATTGACAGTTCCAGCGCACTTTCTCCCATAAGGATAACATTGATCCACCACCCTGAATGTGGTGGATCACTTTCTCCCGGAGAAACTCATGAGTCAAGACACTGCCTGTAAACATATGTGAATGTTGCTGTTTATGTCCTGTTATCATGTTGATTGGTAATT
>CABFOW010003580.1:6382-71931 GCA_902141385.1 Timema californicum
GTCCACCTCATTACACCCTATCCCTATCTTGAACTAGTTCTATCCAGTCCACCTCATTACACCCTATCCCTATCTTGAGCTAGTTCTATCCTGTCCACTTCACTACAACCTAACCCTATATTTAGCTAGTTCTATCCAGTCCACCTATTTACACCCTATCCCTACCTTGAGCCAGTTCTATCCTGTCCACCTCATTACACCCTATCCCTATCTTGAGCCAGTTCTATCCAGTCCACCTCATTACACTCTATCCCAATCTTGAGCCAGTTTTATCCTGTCCACCTCATTACACCCTATCCCTATCCCGAGCTAGTTCTATCCAGTCCACCTCATTAAAACTTATCTCTTTCAGGTCCATTCTAATATTATCCTCCCATCAACGTCTAGATCTTCCCAATGGTCTCTTCCCGTCGGGTTTCCCAGTCAGTACCCTGAACAAGGCTCTAGATTCCCCCATTTGCGACTGCATGTCCTCCCCACAGTAATCTTCGAGACTTGATAACCCCAACAATGTCATGTGATGAGTACAGGATATTTAGCTCACCGTTATTTCACCTTCTACACTTCCCTGTATCTTCATCTTTTTTTTTCTTTGTACCAAATATCTTCCTAAGCACAATGTTTTCAAACACCCTAAATTGCTTCTTGATTAATTAACTATAACTAATTATGTAATGTGTGTTTCACTCCCTATACAGCTTACAAAAACAAGTGACCCCAAAGTTTATAGCCAAGCTTCTAATTCTAAAAAAATATAGTAAGCACAACAAAACACAACAAAATCTTAGGAATATAAAAGTCATCTATTGAATTATTTTATCCATGGGTATAAAATTTATAATGCTTCAACTGTTTTCAAATACAAACTATTCATAGTGGAACTTTTCAATTGTTTATTAGAAAATAAAAACAGTCGTTGGCCGCATACATGAAGTTCGAGGATTATACCTTGGAAATCCATGATTTAAACGAAAGAAGATAATGCTAAGATATAAATTACAGTTTTTAACTAAGCCTTATTCAGTTTCTATTCATGAGATGCAAATATTTCTCAATTTTTTTTCCCCTCCCATTGACATATTTTTCCAATTAATTTATTCATTTTAAATGTTCAAGTTTTGTGAAAGAAAATCAAATAAAGAATACTTTTTTGTTTCAATTCTATCAATTAGAAAGAGATAATAAGTTCTGGTACGTAGCAAACTAGAATTTAAAGTTTGTGGGGTGTAGGTTTAAATATTTAATAATATTGGTGCTTAGTGGCGTAGGCAGGGAATAGCAATGCAGATTTAGGGGATTTCACCTCCGAACTCAAATGGAGTGAGAGTTTTTCTCTAGAATATTTTGTGTGTGTGTTGGATTATATTATAAACTATTTAAAGGGGGATTCCATGTCTATTCGAAGTGTTTTGTTCGTCAGTGTTTTTCCTCCATCTTCTAGCAATATGTAAGTGGTTAGAAACAGTTAAAACCTTATTAAAGTCCGTTAACCGTAGGAATTGTTTTCTGAAAGGCCTTTTTCCCTACCAGAAATCTATTATATAGTAGGATATTGGTAGATCCGGTCCACCTAATTACACCCTGTCCCTATCTTGAGCTAGTTCTATCCTGTCCACCTCATTACACCCTATCCCTATCTTGAGCCAGTTCTATCCAGTCCACCTCATTACACCCTACCATCCCTATCTTGAGCTAGTTCCATCATGTCCATTTCACTACAACCTAACCCTATATTTAGCTAGTTCTATCCAGTCCACCTCATTACTACTTATCTCTTTCAACTCCATTCTAATATTATCCGTCCATCTGCGTCTAGATCTTCCCAATGGTCTCTTCCCGTCGGGTTTCCCAGTCAGTACCCTGAACAAGGCTCTAGATTCCCCCATTTGCGCTGCATGTCCTCCCCACAGTAATCTTCGAGACTTGATAACCCCAATAATGTCATGTGATGAGTACAGGATATTTAGCTCACCGTTATTTCACCTTCTACACTTCCCTGTATCTTCATCTTTTTTTTTCTTTGTACCAAATATCTTCCTAAGCACAATGTTTTCAAACACCCTAAATTGCTTCTTGATTAATTAACTATAACTAATTATGTAATGTGTGTTTCACTCCCTATACAGCTTACAAAAACAAGTGACCCCAAAGTTTATAGCCAAGCTTCTAATTCTAAAACAATATAGTAAGCACAACAAAACACAACAAAATCTTAGGAATTTAAAAGTCATCTATTGAATTATTTTATCCATGGGTATAAAATTTATAATGCTTCAACTGTTTTCAAATACAAACTATTCATAGTGGAACTTTTCAATTGTTTATTAGAAAATAAAAACAGTCGTTGGCCGCATACATGAAGTTCGAGGATTATACCTTGGAAATCCACGATTTAAACGAAAGAAGATAATGCTAAGATATAAATTACAGTTTTTAACTAAGCCTTATTCAGTTTCTATTCATGAGATGCAAATATTTCTCAATTTTTTTTCCCCTCCCATTGACATATTTTTCCAATTAATTTATTCATTTTAAATGTTCAAGTTTTGTGAAAGAAAATCAAATAAAGAATACTTTTTTGTTTCAATTCTATCAATTAGAAAGAGATAATAAGTTCTGGTACGTAGCAAACTAGAATTTAAAGTTTGTGGGGTGTAGGTTTAAATATTTAATAATATTGGTGCTTAGTGGCGTAGGCAGGGAATAGCAATGCAGATTTAGGGGATTTCACCTCCGAACTCAAATGGAGTGAGAGTTTTTCTCTAGAATATTTTGTGTGTGTGTTGGATTATATTATAAACTATTTAAAGGGGGATTCCATGTCTATTCGAAGTGTTTTGTTCGTCAGTGTTTTTCCTCCATCTTCTAGCAATATGTAAGTGGTTAGAAACAGTTAAAACCTTATTAAAGTCCGTTAACCGTAGGAATTGTTTTCTGAAAGGCCTTTTTCCCTACCAGAAATCTATTATATAGTAGGATATTGGTAGGAAAAAAGACCTTCCAGAGAGTAATTCCTACCGTGAATGGAGTATAGTTAGCACCGGGTTCAAGGTAAGTTTATTTATATATTTTTATCTACCCAAGCATCGGCAACTGACTAATATAACCCCTACATCGTCCTAGACCCTTCAAATATACAGAACTTGTTTATTTTAAACAAATTGGGTAAAGTGATTGCTGTGGTTTTGAGGAGTTGGGCCTACTCTAATGCATAAAAAAACTGTCCAATTTTTTTTTTATCAAAAAGCAAAGACCCATGTTAATTAAATTAATAATACCAAGTTTCAATAAATCCAACTGATTTACGGGTAAAAAGAAGCGATTTAAAAACAAAAATGAAAGATTGACAAAAGGATTGTGTTAAAATAATAAATGTATTACAAAATATTAAGACTGTTATTTAGATGGGTCATAGGGGATTAGTAAACGTTATGTGCCGTCTAACATAACATTACAATTTTTTCCTTTTCTTTTTTAGGGACAGTTAATCTAAAATCACTGATGATAGCTGGAGAAGGGGGTTGCAATTTAAATGTTATACAATAAATACACCTTAGAGCAGGGGTCGGTCGTCAACCGGTCGATTGCGATCGACTTGTCGGACTCACGGAAATTTTCAGTCAATCGAGTAAGAAAACTACATCGTCATTAAAAGTCGATCTTAGGCTGGCGCTGAGCAAACTCCAGTCGATATCCAGTGTATTCCAAATTTAAAAAGTGTACCTAAAACTGTAAATAGTGAATTCGATTTTATGAAATTTCTTACCGCTTAAATTACAAGACTTTGTTTTCGTACAAGAGTCAAGAAATAGGTTTACTCTACTCATGTAAAATACTTATCTTTAATCTTTAATTTCGTGATACAGGATTTTACGTTCGAATATGATCTTAGTTTAAATTATTACTCTTAGAGAAATAACAATCAGTTAAGTTAATTTATATATGTCACTGAAAAATAATTGGAATAGTATTTTCAAATGTGTCCTTACATAGATTTTGATTTAAAAAAAATTACCTTGTCTTACTACCCATTTGGACTATCTGCATTTTAATTAATGGTATGCGGGTAGGTAAGGGCGGAATTTAGTTACTATGTACTTAAATTTGTGTGAAGACATAGTGGGAAACCGTTTAGGAAAAAATCATTATTATCAATACACTCGCTGTTATTCTAACCGACACATTCGCGTCACTGGCAAAACCAGATTATATGAGCCTGACATTTAGTCCGCGTGCCCACCTATGCGGGTCTTGTTCACACTAAACGAAAGTACGCTCTGGTGTTTTTTCAAATCAAACTAGGGAAGTAAATCAATCAATAAACTTAAATTAAATAATGTTTTATTTACATATTAGGATGGCCAATTTTAAAACAATGTGTTAGAACTTAAATTAAATACGTTGTATAGTAATCCAAATAAATAAAATGGTTTTAAAAAGAATTTATTTGGTTTTATTTATTATCTAAAATTTTCAGATAGATTATATTATAGGTATTTGTTATTTAATAACATAACGTTTTTTACTCTTTCAAAATAAATTGTGTTGAGTAACTACAACATTGTATTTTGAACGAGACTATGTAGTATAATTATTTCTTTTATTTAACATACTCTCATTATTTGTAATTTTAATGGATGAAATGACTGATTTGTTGTGTTGGATATTTTTTATAGTGCCTTCAACAACAACGACAACAACAAAAACAAAGTCAGAAGAGCGCGTTATTGTTTGTAAAATGTGTTCGCACCCATTTTCTACACATGTAAACTTATGAAAACAAATGCACAACGTGTTGTGCAATGCAGATGTGTATTTTGTTAATAACAAACTCTGGTTTATTGGAGTGCGCGATCATTTGTCCTTTTATTTTATGACAGATAGTTATGCAAAAATCACGCTGGCGTCATATACACAAATATTTCATGTATCATACGCAAAACTAATTAATAAAAAGTTATAATTACTTTCGTTTTGTCATATAATTACATATTTTTTCTAAACATTCACAATTGTTTGGAATTATTATACATTATAAAAAATATAATTATAATTTATATACACTGTGCTGTATATTAGGGCTTTCGCGAGAAAAAAAAAGTGGATCATCCATAATATTTATGTTTATTGTACACACAGATGAATATTTGGAAAACTAACAGCCTTTTCAAAAATTACTTGTGGTTTCAAATTATAAATATTCACAAGTTATCCCAAAGTATTTTTACTAAGTGTTAAAACATGAACAAATTTTTTTCTTCGACATCATAATTTAACTCTAAGAACTGTGTTCTGTAACCCTATTACGTACCCACCCTCTCATCATGTAACACCGTGTAGACATTAGAACTCCCCCTTCTCACGTCTCAACTGCGTTACGTGGTTTATTGCTGACCCCAGAGGTCCAAACAAATACAAACCTTTTGCCTTCAACATAGGAAATATTTATTTTTACCAAAATAAATAAAATATTTATCTAGTAAAAAATAGTTAAATTTTCTTCACGGGATGACCTCAACAGTGGTTGAATATCTGTCAAGGGTGTCCTGGAATTTAATGACAACTTTTTATCTTCAGTTAAAAAGCTTTTCATTTAATACTGTAATGCTCATGACAGATATTCAACAACTGTTGAGGTCATCACGTGAAGAAAATTAAACTTTATGTTTCTAATGGACCAATATTTTATTTTTATTGATAAAACCAGAAAACACGTCAAAGGGAATAGTTCTGCGTTCTTCATTTTGCACCAACCAAATTAGGAACATAAAATACATTTGTATTTGATTAGTGTAGCCGTGTGGGTGAAATTTGAATTATGGCTCTTGGGCTTGGGTTGAGAAGGATTTTTTTCTTAGGATTTTTGCATGTGGGGATTTAAGATATGATGGTGCTGTTTGAGTAATTTATGAAGGTTTATGTTTGGTTTAAGTCTGGTAAGGGGAGGTGGTTGATAGGGGGTAAGACGGGTTCTTAACTTAAAATAGCTCAGACAACACCTAAATCTACTTACCATCCGCTCCAAAATATTTTGTTGGTACCAAATCCTCACTTAAATACTATATATTGTGTTGTAATCCCCGGGATTTAACCAAGGTCATTCTATTATTGTAGTCAGTCTCTAACCGCAAAGCCCAGGGGGACTGGTACCGTTGACAACATAATACATTTGCTTTGGGGTGAGTTTTTTTTTTGCACCGCATTCACTATTCCTCCAGGAAATATACGCCTAATCACGCCTATGGGTTGAAATGAGTAAGAAAGAATATCGAGGAAATATAAAGAAGGCGTAGCTTAAAATAAGGTGATAACATTTTTATTTCCAACTTCGGGGACAGTTTCTCTAAACTCACTGATGGAAACCGGGGAAGGTTATTGCGATTTAAATGTTACACAACACGTCTTATAGTGATTTTTTTTTTAAATATTCTTGTTACTGAACAGTGCCAATGAATTAGGCCAGAAAGCCATGAAAAAATAGGTTTATGAAATAACGCCAAAATCTACGCTATTTTGTTTATCTGACTTTCTATTATTTAAAGCATATTTTATGACTAATAAAACTCAATAAACGTAACCATCCTCACCTCAAAATCTGCGTTAATTTGTTTATCAGACCTACTATTATATTCTTTAATTTGAAAAATGACACCTGGACACAGGAATTAAACCCGGGGCTTTTGGCTTTACACGAATTCTCTAACCACTGAACTATCCAGTAATCGTCCCGTGCCCAAGGTCATTATTCATTCATATTTTAAGGCAGAGTCTGTGATGGACGTGTGGAAATCGTCAGCTACACACAGGTGATTATTATTAAGAGATCGGTTTTCGTTCTGAAAACCTGTCGAACACATTCTGAAGCCGCGCTGTAAACAAATACGATATTTCTACAATTATTGTTATGGTAAAGACTATGGGCATCTTGGGTCAGACCCGAGAATACCCGAAGGTTGCCAAGCCCACTGGGTCTACCCCTTAAAAGTAAAAATCAACTTTTGAATGGATATAAAATGGATTCACAGGAGGTATAGAATCGGAATGGAAGGGAATGTGGTCTAATCAGCCCTAGATCTCTTTTATTTCCCTTCTCTGAGTAAAGGTAAAAAACAAAAAGTTTTTCTTTTTCTTTTGCTTGTCAGGGGTCATTAGTCTTGCAATAAAATATAATTTCAAGAAAATTTTATGGTTAAGAAAACAATTTTTCAAGCTTACGCATGTAAATAAGTCCATAAAGTTTCACGCTGCTCCCCCTTCCCTACCCCCAGACCGCTAACATTTTTAAAAAACATATTTTTATGGTAGAAAAATTTTGTTTTTTGTTTGTTATAGATTGCTCCGATTTTTTTATTATTCATTATACTTTTATAGGCTCACATATTATATGGGTTCATTCAGGCGGTCCGACACCTTATCTCCGTGTGTAGCAAGTCTGTTTACTGAGCTAAGGGTTCCGGGTTCGATTCCTGGCATGACCGGAAAATGTACCAGTGGTGAAATGTGAGTTTGCCCTTTCATATTGGTGAATTAACGGCCGGGGGCTGGATGTTGTGTTTGTTCTAAATTTAAGTTATTTTATAAGTTTTGTGCTGATATAATCACTTGGTTCAGAAAGTGCACTTAAAATACCTCAAATAAATGAAAACTTGTATTGAAGGATCAATTTTAGGGTAAACGATATATTTATACTCGCGATCGTTTGTTCCAGATCGTCCTATAAAATATTTTGTTTGTTCAGTTTTGATAAAATCACATTAATATAGTCGGTGACCTGGTGGTATAGGGGTAAGGTGTCAGACTTCTGTGCTGGGGTCCGGGTTTCAATCCTCGATCCCGGAACAGATTTATGTTTTCCAAACCCTTCCTTCAGCTCTGACAAGACGTGTATTAATCACAACTTGTGAATGTGTGGAATGCCAGGCCTCCACCGTAGTTCGAATTCTACGTTAAACTGTAGGTCCTCCATTTCATCTCACAATCACCCTACCATTACATATTAGCGTAAGTGCGTATGGCCCGAACGGGTAGTAAGACGCGATAGTAATAATAATAATAACAACACACTAATATACTTATATCGTGAAGTAAACTTCAAAGGAGAAACTCCACGTTTTAAAATTCATACTTTTTATAGCTGCTTTTTTTTTCATTTTGTTAAGCTCACAAACTATTTACTTACATTGAAAGTAGAGTATAACTTTACGCTTCTCCCCTTTAAAAACAGGAACTTTTATGTTTGTAATGATGTGTTATTCTATTGTTATATATATTCTACATAAAGCTTAGTTTGTTCCTCATGTGTTGCACAAACGTTACTTGCACTTGTGTCACCTTGTTGTTTTAACGCGGAGTCATCTATACGGTAGAACCCACTTGTATAAACAAAATGTTTTTATTATTACAATGATTACACTCCCTAGTTTTGTTACACCCCCTCTGAGTGCTTTTAAATTACAACTATTAAATAAAATAAAAGGGAGTGGGTGAAATCTAAGGAACAAGTGACAAGGGAAATTATTAGCAATATTTAAAAGCAACTATATGAACGGTTTATTCAAAACAATAACTTATAATAACAATAATTTATATCTATAAAGTTGTGCAGTGATATAAACTTGTAATTTATTCATTATTTTGATGGTTTAGTCTTTAGGAGACAGATCAACATTACGGGTTGAATTTAATACAATAGATTAATATCATCCATCAATATGATACACAACTTCTATATAAGGGCCTAATGAGCACCTTGAAACTGTTACAAAGGTGTCTTTATATACAAAGAACAAAGGCTTCAAATTACGTTAACTTTTCCAGTAAATCTTATACAAGAGAATTTACATAACGCGAGAGTTTGGCTAACAGACTCTAGTCAAACTCCCCCGGGTCGATCTGATCCTGACTCAGAATTTGGAAAAGGATTATTAAATATGCAAAAGTTAATTAAATTCATAATTAATATAAAAATAATAATGAAGGTTACTTTACTTTACGATATTTCAATATGCAAATAAGATTAAGAAATGTCACCTCGATGTTTACAAAATATAAATACTATTATCCACAATTTCAAACACATTAAATTTAACTCGTTCAAATTTAAAACAATTAATAATTGTGGCTATCTAAATGATTGAATTCTCCAAAATACTCTAGCGCCCAAGTGGCGACATATAAAATACAGAGTTTCATTTTATATAGAATGATCAGGTAAAGAAATAGTTAGATTTAGGTAAAATAATATTAATTTTTTATAATACAAAAAGGACTAAAAGTTGAAAATAAATCAGAGTCCAATAAATGAATCGCCATAGTTACGATTCCGATTCAATATAAATGTGTATCCTGCCATTGTCCAGGTCCAAGACAGTGACCCTTCGTCGGTCGTAGTTATCAAGATAGTCATGTTGGCACACATGCACAGCCTATTATATAGTGGGGGTTCGTCTCAATAGAAAGACGGCAGGAGAACTGAACACACGCTTGGTGACGTCAATGGTGGCTTCAAAAAGTCACGTACACGTCTTGTTGATACTGCTCCATCAGATTTTCAGCCTATTTCTTCAATCATATGATGTTTTGAAAGTAGTTCATCTTTCTACCATCAGAGGGCAGGTGAATAGTTATTCTCTAGTCGTCTTCAATGTTGGTCGGCCCATTATACGTTAGTAGAATCGGAGTGTGAGGACTACGTCTTGTAGGAACATCGTATCTCGCTCAACCCACCCGTCAATCCAGGATGCCAGGTGTAGGCCAGCCTTGGTGGTTGCTAGTGTTAGAAGATTCAATTGGTAAGTACATGAACAGTTTAATTATATTGAATTGGATTATGTAGTGAAAATATATTGTTCAGCATTAATTTCAAACACATTAAATTTAACTCGTTCAAATTTAAAACAATTAATAATTGTGGCTATCTAAATGATTGAATTCTCCAAAATACTCTAGCGCCCAAGTGGCGACATATAAAATACAGAGTTTCATTTTATATAGAATGATCAGGTAAAGAAATAGTTAGATTTAGGTAAAATAATATTAATTTTTTATAATACAAAAAGGACTAAAAGTTGAAAATAAATCAGAGTCCAATAAATGAATCGCCATAGTTACGATTCCGATTCAATATAAATGTGTATCCTGCCATTGTCCAGGTCCAAGACAGTGACCCTTCGTCGGTCGTAGTTATCAAGATAGTCATGTTGGCACACATGCACAGCCTATTATATAGTGGGGGTTCGTCTCAATAGAAAGACGGCAGGAGAACTGAACACACGCTTGGTGACGTCAATGGTGGCTTCAAAAAGTCACGTACACGTCTTGTTGATACTGCTCCATCAGATTTTCAGCCTATTTCTTCAATCATATGATGTTTTGAAAGTAGTTCATCTTTCTACCATCAGAGGGCAGGTGAATAGTTATTCTCTAGTCGTCTTCAATGTTGGTCGGCCCATTATACGTTAGTAGAATCGGAGTGTGAGGACTACGTCTTGTAGGAACATCGTATCTCGCTCAACCCACCCGTCAATCCAGGATGCCAGGTGTAGGCCAGCCTTGGTGGTTGCTAGTGTTAGAAGATTCAATTGGTAAGTACATGAACAGTTTAATTATATTGAATTGGATTATGTAGTGAAAATATATTGTTCAGCATTGTTTTATTATGTCTTACTAGCCTACGTGAACTACAATAGAGAAGATTACCATTGTAGGGATCCTATTAGTGTCGGTATAATTGGAGAGGGTAGTATGATTTACTGAGAGTTATGCGTTGACGTCAGCATGGGGTGGGTCCTATTGTAACACAATGCAATGTAAGGTTACAGTTTATTAAATTGTAAAAAAGTTGCAATATTTTTAAATAACAAATAACGGTTAGGTTAAATTCAAACACAAATATTTCCAATAATCTCCAAACTTGTTCTGAACTGTGTAACACATCAAATCTTCCAAAGCGCGTTCTTGAAATATAAACTGGGCAACAAAACAATATATTTCAAGTATGGTATAATAAGGAGCCAATAATGTTTATCGACTCTTTTATTAAATATTTAGAAAACACAAACTTTTTTTGCAGCCAAAATTGATAAAATTTTACTTTACACATACCACATGACCTTACGTATGAATACGTGAAAGTAGATCTAGTTGCTTTCAGATAAGGTCCTTGTGAAAATTATACATTATTGCTAATTACATTGTTGATAAAGAGGATAAGCACATATAAACATGATCGTCCTTCATCACACAATCCCTCTAAATCTTTCTTTTTTTACTAAGTCGTAAATTAAAAATTAATCATACAAATTAAATTGAAGGCCATGGAAACAGAAATGGTTCATCTCATTTTATTTTGACGTTTTTAGAAGTTTGTAATAGAATCTATGAAAACAAAATAAAAATCGATTGCTGCGACTAAAATTTACCTCCGGGTATTATAAATGAAGTTGTTTTGAAAATAAATATTTGAAACTTCTCTTTGCTTGACATAAAAAGGGACTTGACTCTATGTAATCCCAAAATGAAAATTTTTCTTAGTCATTGTAGCTAAGTCTTTCTATCACTCATATTTTTAAATCGCCATGAAATATCAGTTTTGATTTAAAGTAATGTTGTGAAATTTTTTTGTTTTTTATTTCGTCTAAAAAGGGTTCCGATATAATTTGAATTAATTTATAGTTGTAAAATATATACTTTTATAGAAAATAGTTAAATTATATTCTAGATATCGTTAATATCATAAATAATCGAATATGCTTTCATTAACTTTCTCATAGTATAATTGCAATCAAACCAAATTCAAATTCGCGTATAACTGTTCACTCAAAAGTACTTTGATAAACTAAACTAAAATATTTCAAAAATTTGTCTGTGCAGGGATTTGAACCCAGGGTATTAAGTTTGACAGTGGTACGCTAAGGTAAACATTAAGGATTAGAAAATTTGACTTGGCACATTTTTCAAAAATATCCTATATTTTTAATGCCAATATATCTAAATATTTTCACGTGTCTATAATTGTATATGCTAGAAATATTGGGCCAAAATAAAGCCAATATTTCTTCTATAGAATCATAGAGTTTAGTTTTCTGCACATGCTAATCTCAACAGTTGTTGAATATCTGTCATGACCATGGCTGCATTTGGTGACAAACTTTTTAAATAAAGAGAAACGTTTGTCACCAAATGCCGCCATGGTCATGACAGATATTCAACAACTGTGGAAATTAGTATGTGCAGAAAACAAAACTCTATGTTTCTATAGAAGAAATATTTGATTTATTTTGGCCAAAACATTTTTGTGCTATAAAAACTGCAAAAATACTGCCCTAAACTCACGCTCACTAGCACTCCACCTTAAGTCATAATCTCGAGTGAAATTTGATAAAAAAATTAACTTGTTCTTGAGACAATGCTATGTTGTGCCTTGATTAAACGTGGCCATAATTTTATAAGTATATTCATTTGTGTGCATACATTTATTTACGATATAAACGTTTATAATCATCACATTATTTGGGCTTATCTTTATAATATACATAGTTACTATGTATATGTGTGTTTTTTCCGAACATATTCTTTGTACTTGACGATACATAAAAATGGAGCTATATTTTAGACTAGTGTACATGATAACTATATTAGAAAAGAAAAACAAAGCATTTTACTTAATTTGTAAGAGTCAAGATAATGTATTTATGGAGCAAAATATACTTGTTATAAATAAACCCATACAGTGATTCGTTTATCGCCAGTAGTTTACCCCAATCTATTAAGCAGTAATAAAATTTAACTGTTTACTCGATAGTTGACCTTTGGATTATTTGTTTATCGGATCTATTAATATGGAAGTGTAGGGAATGCAAAAAAAGTCAGTTTTTTTGAAGTTTTTATATCAAAACACCTTTTTTGTCCAAAAATAAATAAAATATTGTTTCACTACAAGCATGTAGTTTAATTTTATTTAAATGATGATAACAACAGTTTTTGAACTGAACCAATGCTTGATTTATTTTGATCAATTTTTTTTAAAAACAAAAACTGTACAAATACTGTCCATGATAGCGTTCCATACGGTTCCACCTTATCTTTGTCAATCCTACACGGAACGTTTTATAACAATGAAATATGGCGTAAGAAATATCATACAGTTTTCTTTTGAACCCGGTCGTTTGACGGTGACACGTTTCCCAGTCAGGTCTGATGAAAAACAGTTTATAACGATCAAATACTACTAAACCAGTATAAAAACGTAAACATTTGCCCTGACCCATTATAAAATGTTATAAAAGCGTTTATGCTGTCAAACGATACATCTTACTCTGCAGAAATACATACCCAAAGACCGCGTGATCTAATCCGTCATATAGGTAAAATGGTGGACGTGTTCTGTTTTTACCATTTATAAAAAAAATAGCGCAACTATGAAAAAATATGATGACACCATAATCGAGGAACAATACATTTCACAAAACGTTGCTTCCTTACTTTTTTTTTTTTTGCCAAGATGAACAGTTAACGAGGTGTTTGATGATTTATTTTTAGATTATTTCAATAATTTCTTACCATAAACTAAATTTGTGTTGAGGTTTATGTTTGGGAAAGGTGAATTTAAGTAATAATAAATAGTGGAACTTATACAATTAGATATATTATGTTAAAACAATTTAATATTATTATTGAAATGAAGAACATTAAGTTGGGTATAATGAGACTCTCCTAAAATACATTCATAATTATCCAAGCAATCTAAGAATAAGTCCTCACTCTACCTCGACTCACAGATTGTGCACCATGTTTTTTGCACTTTCATAGCAAACAAATATATGGGTGCATCGTTATTGTCTTACAGTTACATTATGATAATTTTCAGAATATCTTCTGTGGTTATAACATTGTCAAGATGATTGTAGCAAATCCATTCTTCGTTTTCTTCTAACCCTGACAAACTGGGTTTCAATCTTCCGTCCTCAAAGCTGCGATCTGATGATAAACTCGCAGACTATGGCAGAATATAGTTCTTTCTGTTGGTGGGAGTTTTTGTGTCAGAGGTTTCCCAGTGGTTGTCGACCGTATGTAAGTAAACCTTGTGTCGGAGAGAGGCCAAAGTATACTTTTCAATTTAATGATATCATTTTATCAAGAACCTTTGCCCACAATCACCAACTTCCTGAGTCAAATTAATTGATCGCATTCGCTTGCATGTCAGATTCAAGTATGCTGATATTGTGCACGCCTTAAGAACACATGACCAAAAACCGCACATGTAGTGTCAGATACACTTATTGCATAGATGAATAGGATAGTTTATGAAACCTCATCCCGAGTGTGTTAACACGAACGCGACAAATATTTAATACAGGGTTCACCTTCTATTTATAGTTAGAAAACTGAAGGAAAACATTGGCCGTGTATGGTTTCAAATGGCATAAAAGCATGACAAGTATTTCGGTGTCATCTGTCACGACGTTAAATTCTTTACCATCAGAGGGCAGTTGAAGCACTTCAGCCACAACAATAGTGTCAGCATCAGCAGAAGCCTTTTGAGAGTAACATGAGTAGGCCTTTAAGTGAAAAATCAACATATCTATCAGTTGGTTATCGTTGTAAGGATTAGCTAGAATAACAGTCCTGTTGTGGTAAATGTTCGCAGTTTCTGTAACTGTGATATTTGGAGATACAGTGTGTAATGTTATTCTCTGGTGCTCATGATCTTTAGTTGAAGTCTATCCATACCCATCGAACCCAACTGATACTTTGTCAAAGCCATACAGATGTTGAATATCTTTGAAGGTACTGATTCATAATTGTTTGGTAAGTCTTAGGTGTGTCACATTGAACGTTACCGAGAAATGCACCTACATGGAGTACAGACGGTGAACGACTGTCATAATGAGGTTGCTTAGGTAAGTGTTTTACGAACGCAGCCGCGAAACTTGCTTTTTCAGGTTTCCTCATGACTGTATCCTTGAGGCCATTACACACAAAATGCTAAGACAAGCTAAGCTATGTTGTGTTGTTCTGTCCCATAGGTAAGTGTTTTACGAACGCAGCCGCGAAACTTGCTTTTTCAGGTTTCCTCGTGACTGTATCCTTGAGGCCATTACACACAAAATGCTAAGACAAGCTAAGCTATGTTGTGTTGTTCTGTCCCGTCCTAAGACTTTGTCAGTTTGGTTTCACACTCGTTGCTAAGCTAAACAATGGTCCCTCTTTTCCTTCCCGAATTCAGTGCTGTTTCTTTCTGGTCTCCAGTGAAGTTTAATTATGATGGCGTTCTCCAAAATGTTTGTTTGAGTTCATGTGTTGGTACTAAGGAAGAGAAGATGCTGCTGTTAGCAGCTGTTTTGGAATATGGAGAAAATTTAGAAGGTGGAGGTTTGACTTGTTCAATTAACGCTTCCATTTTAATATAAAAACGTTTATTAAATATAAAACCTGAATAGAATATTACTTAAATACACTTGAAACAAACTGAAAACAAAGCTTCAAGACTTTTTAGTTTTTTTACCAAACCAGCAATGTGTCTGTTCAACACGGAGCCCAAGCTCCGTTATGCGCATGCGTAAAGTAAGATGGCTCAAGATGCGAGATGGAAAAATTGCCCGGCCTGGAATTGGAAAAAAACATAGCGTGGCGTAGCAAGGCATAGCTTAGCTTAGCTTTCTGTGTGAACCAACACATTTAAATATAAGGTCCACTATTTTTCTAAAGTGTTAGTAAACCAAATATTAGCTTAGCGTTCTGTGTGTACCGCTTAAATTAGACACCTGAAACGCTTTTACATCATTTTATTCCTGGTCACTAAGTAAGTCTACTGGCCTATATAGTAACAAAACTTTGGACGCATGTGTACATTTTATGACATAACTTGAAAGATTTTTTTTCTCAAATTTGCGAGCACTTTCATACCAAACAACAACAAAAGAACACTTTTTTCTTTTAGCATTTTGCATATTTGATTTGTTTGCTCGTTAAAATACAGAAACCTTAGCTTGGTTTTATGGTTTAATTAACGTTAATTTTATTTACCCTGAGGCCCATCTTATGAAACATAAAAAAAATACTTCCCTTAGAGTACAGAGTATGTCGTAAAACTCTTGGATGAGTTACTAGCGACAAAGCTTGTATTTTTCCCCACCAACACAAATGTGGACATCTATAAAACGCTTATTGTGTTGGTATTCCTGAGGGAGTTTCGCCCTCCTGCACTCTGAACTTCTATTGTTTCTTTTCTTTCTGTCCATTAACACTGATGGAGTAATTTCCCCTTCTATTTGAGCATTCTACCTCGGAGTGTGCGAGCCGCTCTAAATCACGGCGCACGTGACTGCATCAGGCAGGTCCGCCAACACCCCCCCACGTGACTACAATGTTGGAAATAATCACCGTCTCAGGTTTGGTGATTGGTGGCTAGTTTCTAGTGGTTTCTGAGTGGACGCTCTTAGAATAACAAATATTTATTGTGTCGGAAGAGATGTCCGCGCTAACTTTTGTACAACTTCCAACTTCTTTATTTCTAAACTGTAGACCCTCTTTAACACTTTTATTTCTTAATTACAAATCCTACTACTCCCTTATGTTTAATTGCACATCCTTCTACCTCCTTATTTCTTAAATGTAATCTCCCAACCCCTTTATTTGTTAATCATACATCCCTAACCCCTTATTTCTTAGTAAAACATCCTCAACCCACATATTTCTTAATTATACAAAATTGTAAAAAGCAAAGGCAGTGATAGTGAATGTAAGAATTATAGGGAAATTAGTTTATTGAGTGTTTCAGGCAAACTTTTTTGGGAGAGTTTTAGTTGAGGGGGTGCGTGAAAAAACTGTGAACAAGAGTTGGGGTGTACAATATGGTTTCCTGCCAGGTAGAGTTTGCATGGACCAGATCTTTGCATTTAAACGAGTGATCGAGGAATGCATGACAGAAAGTTTATTGTGCATTCGTTGATCTGGAGAAAGCGTATGATCGGGTGAATAGGAGTATATGATGGAATGTTATGAGAGATAACAGCATGTATGCATGGTTGGTAGGTGCAAATATGGCGTTGTTCGATGGAAGTAAAGCGTGCATTAGGTAGATATAGCTTTGTGCGAATGATTTAACACTGAACAAGGTGGGGGAGGTTGGAATGAGATATCTAAGAAATGTACGTGTAAAACTCGTATGGACAGTCATCAATGAATGGGTACTAAAGTAGTTCGATTTGAAAGGGAATCCAATAGGTCATTGTGAAAGAAGCGTCTTACGTTGGTTTGGGTATATTGAAAAGATGAGTGTGGATGAGATTAAGTAAGTATATGAAGGTAGAGTGGATCAAAAGGAAAAGGTAGGCTATGTAAGACGTTGCTAAATGATAAAGACGAATTTGTAAAAATGAGAAACTTGAGTTTTAAGAATAAAAGAGCAAATATGACTCCATGTGACACCATGTATGGAAGTTGTTGAAGCGAAGGGAGTATGCAAGGATATAGTGAAAAAAGATAATTGGGAAGTGTGGATAATTTAGTGAGGATTTGGTGTTTTTTTGGGAGACATGCAGAGTTTCTTTCCTACCCCGCAAGGGAACAGCGTGAGTATTTATATATTTATGTATGTATGTATGTATGTGTATGTATGTATATGTATGTATATGTATGTATGTATGTGAACCCCCTTATTTATTAAATGTATATCCTCCAACTCTTTTATTTATTAATTGTACATGCCCCAACTCTTTTATTTATTAATTGTACATGCCCCAACTCTTTTATTTATTTATTATACATGCCCCAACTCCCTTATTTCTTAATTATACACCCCCCAAACCCCTTATTTCTTAATTATACATCCTACAATTCTCTTATTTATTGATTGGGCTTGTGTATGTCTGTAAGTTATTAATGTTTGTTTTGTACTGCACCTTGTATTACTACCATTTTAGACTGTCACATATTTACACTAACAGGGTAGGGTATCGGGATGAAGAGGTTAGAATTGAACAGAAATATACTCGAATAGGAAAACAAAACAAGATGAGCTTGACGACCGAGCCTGCGTGATCTTGAATGCGATAAATGTGTATTATTGAAAAGATTGTTGTTTTGATCACAGGTCAATAATTAATATTTGTGTTGAGAATTCTGAAACCAAGCACACAACACATAGTTGTTTTTTATCTGTTTAAAGACATAAATAAATTATCTAAATATCTGTTTGCTACCAAGTTTTGAGTATTCAAGATAAAGTTATTGTTTCATTACATTTTCCAAAATAGTTCTTTGTAATCCATATTCCATAGTGAGTTAGAAAAAAAAAATACACTTTTGGATTCCATGTTTCTCTCTGGAGGATTATTTTAAAACATAATCTCTTTAGAGCACACGCTTGAACAACAGAAAATGAATTAGTTCCAGTCAAAGTTCCCTTTCCTTTTGAAACAAAACTAGACAAGTTCACATTGTTTTCTCAAAAATTAAAAGTTCCTTTTGAAATAAAAAGTTTTGTTTTCTCACAACTAAATTAAATCAGAGTTTTTATTGTTGCGTTTTCACAACTGTCCCAGCTAACCTTAATTAATTCATAACCTCAAAGAAAGTAAAGAGTAGGCCTATGTGTACATCTTATAAACCAGAGTTTATTTTGGCAAACATTTAATAAAATCTAATTCGCGACTTTTATTACGGATTAATTTCTTATTCAAAATATAAAAACATATATTTTGAAGTTTGGACACAGTATTATTTGTTTATAGTACCATTAAACCTGCTTCCGGGGCATCATAGTATAAGGCGTCACTCTCGCAATCACTAAATTGCCGATTATGAGATTAAAGTTCGAATCCTGGTTGAGTCTTCTGAGGGTGGTTTCTCTAAAATATATTTCCACTCTCCCTCCACGCAAATGCA
Source organism: Timema californicum (assembly GCA_902141385.1). Classification (NCBI taxonomy): domain Eukaryota; kingdom Metazoa; phylum Arthropoda; class Insecta; order Phasmatodea; family Timematidae; genus Timema; species Timema californicum. The sequence goes on from CABFOW010003580.1 coordinate 25,271, forward strand.
GATACACTTATTTTAAATTCAACCTTACTAGTCCTTTAGTTATAAGCGTAATTAGAACATATGCTTAGCCTGCAACGTGAACGGTTAATAAGATGCGGTGCTAAAAAAATGTACTATTACGTAATCTCACCACTTGTTATCAACTGCAACCAATGAAGTCGCACACCAAAATAAGCCCGTCTGTCCCAACATCCAACTCTATAATACACTATGAATAGGAAAGGCATTTAGATAATACAAACCTATTTTTGACGGTCAACTTTGATAACATTCTACTATTCTATTAGTGTTACTTTATAGATGTTGAGCTCGGTAGTCTTGGTTTGAAAAGCTTCCCTCAGGACCCGATTTTCATGGGTTCACGCCCAGCCAAGGTCGACACGTTTTTACTTAAGAGATAAAAAACCGTAACACAACTTTCTTCGGATGGGAAGTAAAGCCGTCGATCCATATCGATTGTGAGATGTAAATAGCCTTGAGAGATCGGTGACAATACCTTTTGGGCAAAATTGGTAGGCCCTTTCGCGCTAGCTCATAGAAATTCAGTGTAGAAGAAAACGGGTAACCACAATACTTCCTGAACTCCCCTAGTTTATGAGATTCTACCAGATGGTGCAGGCAGCACTGACCAGTTGAAGAGCTGATAGAAATCAGATCAAACCAACCTTCGGGCTATTGACTCAGAAAAAGAAACTTGTATAGATGCTGATAATTTTTATCAATGTTGCAGCTGAATAGTAAATGACTTGACGTATGAACACGTTAAAGTAGATGTAGTATCTATTCTAGCCGTCATTTAAGGATCTTACGAAAATTGCACTGTACCTTATGTGCAGAATACATGTTATATTTAAATAGAGTACAATACAACACACAACTGTGGGCATGCGGACTAGATATCACGCTCGCTAAATCTTATCTTCCACTAATAACTGAGAGACAGGGGGCTCAAATCTCTACCGTATGTACTGAGGATAGTTTTCCTTAAATTATTTTTCACTGTCTCTCTACTCAAATATAGCCACATTTCCTTTAAATCTCATCTTCCTTAACCTGACCCATTAGGGTAGAATGAGAATAGTTAAGACGGGTAGTAAGACATGGTGGTAAAAGCCCCAACAAGATTACGTACCCCTCCCCCCCTTTACCACCCAGAAATAATTGACAAAGAGGTAACAATAGAGTTATTTATTCACAAACATACCAATTACAATCGATGAGTCGAGTGAGACAGCTTAATAGTGGAGGGTAATTCCAATGCCAACCGTGATGCTCAGCGGTTTTCAAAATTGTACCTTTACAGTGAAGTACTAATTTAACAACTAGGCAAATAATAAAAAAGCAATATTGAAAATAGCCAATGCAGAAGCCAACTACATGTTTGAGATAGGTGCAAAGTTTTACACTACCTTGATCACAGTTCATCAGCTAACTCATAAATAATATTTACATAGTCAAATCTCACCCATAAATGGCGACAAAAAAAACTATATACAAGATTGATAAATTTACTTTAATAGGATATGTTCATCTATTACTCATAATCATCCATGTTCATATGTTATGGCAAAAGAGATAAATACAAAACATATTATATCGATAATCTACCTGCAGCATAGCATAAGTTCCAAAGGTTAATCCTAGATACAAATCAATGCGCCGATCATTGGCTCCTAATTTTCCAAAATGAGATATAATTGACTTCATAACACTTTTACCGGCCTCCTAAGTCTGAAATGAACAAATATACATAACAAACTACGATAGTATGAAAGTTTAATCTAAACCTTGCCATCAAGTGGCAAACACATAATTTAACGTGCAATTAAAGACGTTAAGCAACGCTAGCGCCTAGTGGCCGTAAGTTAAACTATCTAGGAATTAAGTTTTCGAAGAGAAACATTTAACTGTAAACGGTCGTTCTTTCTGTCTGAAGGCGGTCGACTAAACTAATGAATAAATAAAAATAGGTGACCTGGCAGTCTCGGAGTAAGGTGTTGGACTTAATGCTGGGGGTCCGGGGTTCAATCCTAGGTCCCGGTACATATTTATCTGGTCGCCAAATCCTTCCTTCAACTCTGATAAGACGTGTATTAATCACCACTTGTGAATGTATGGAATACCAGGCCTCCACCGTGGTTCGGATCCCAAGTTAAACTGTAGGTCCTCCATTTCATCTTACAATCACATTAGCGTAAGTGCGTATAACCCGAAAGGGTAGTAGGACATGGTGCTAATAATAATAATTAGATTAATAATAATAGTAATAATAATCAATAAAAATAGTGTTCTCAGGGGGGCTCAAGCTTAACTTAATGTAACAGTAAAATATAATAAATTTAACTAATGTAAAGACCATAAAATAACTCGCCGCCTTGCGGCCCTTTCTCAAACTTAACATTTGGTAAACTTTAAATTATGACAACCATTTTAGATAATTATTCAAGAATAACAAGACAATAAAATTCTACATTACACCTAAATATGAATTTAGGGAACGACGCCATTTTTTTAGCAAACTATAGAGACAGTCAGTACCAAAATGGTTTAATAATAATCCATTTAGTGGAATAGCAGAATATTACTTGTAATCTCGGGGACCAAGAATCACTTATCGAATACATAGTTACAACATTGATATACTGTTATATTTTAACCGTGCAAAGATCTTAATTTTAACACAACACCTATGGTCAAAAATAATAATTTTAACATTTAAAGATTCCCAAAAATATAAATTTTGAAAAGATGAGATAATTAACAACGAAAGGGAATTTAGAAACCGTAGAAATTATCTAACTATAACAGCGTCGCTCACCTTATGAAGCCAGAAATGTAATGACTAATGAGTCACTACGCTAGATAACCCTACTCCTATATATTCCTCGAATTTAGATCACGTGCTCTCAAAGAGTGGAAAAAAGGAGGGGGGAGTCTACAGAGAACAAACTGGCAAGTTTCACGTTCATCTGGGCGTCCGTAGAAAGACCCAGAACAGGGTTACTAGCCGGTAGAGCGTGGGGAACAAACTGCGATAAGGTGTCCTCTTTATAACTTCTGATATACTGGTGATGAGGAGGTCAAGGTTAAAATACGGTCCTGTTGTACTGAGGGTATTAAAAACATATATTCCAAGCTTTCTCCATGAAAATTCGGGTACTTTTATTTCATTTAAAACCTCATCAGCGTAATGAAATGCGACGACAGAAAATCTTGTCATGGGCCTTAGGTGAAGAACCACCCGTGTGAAGACAGGCCTCACATTCTTTGGGATATTACCCGCCTCGGTGGCGTAGTTGTCTAACGCGCTTGTCGTGTTGAGCTCGACTGCTGAGGACGGGGAGATCGAGGTTCGAATCTCGGTCGGGTGAACTGGGGGTGGTTTTTCCTAAATGGTTTTCCACTCTCCCTCCACGCAAAAGCGGGTTCACTTCCTCTAGTTAAACCTTCCCAATACCTAATCCATTAGAGGAATTAGTATTTAAAGCGTATAACCCGAACGGGTAGTAAGACGCGGTGCTAAATATATATATATATATATATATATATATGGGATATTGTAGAGGTAGGCTACTGGTCATTCGACCGTGAGAATTACTAAGATTTTTTTTAAATACATACACAAAATATTGGCAGGGAATTTAACATAGGTGGGGGTAGAGAGTAGGGATGGGCTAAGCCGTGATTTTTCGATATTGGCGATTGCCGTGACCGTGATGGTAAAATATCGGTGATATATACCAGTGATTATTCATGGTGACTGGTAGTTACAGTGTTTTGCCGATTGATAGTTTTTCACAGTTTGTTGCTGTATCGATATTTTCCCCCAGTCATCGCTCTTTTCTAAAACCTACCATTCTCGTAACTAAGTGTTAACAAAGAAATGTGTTGGACCGTAAATAGAAACACAAAGTTTCCAACTTTCCAGTCTCTAGTGATTCATAAATAACATATATTTTCGTTAAACTGAAAAAATTCGATGATCAACGGACTAAGAACCAAGACTAACTATGAGGAAGATTACTATACAATATTGCTTTATAAAATGTAAATTATTATTTCAATTATACCTGTTGTATAGTAAGTTATATAATTATTATTTTTGGGTTAGAAAAGTAAATTTGAGAAACATACAAGATATTGTATTGAAAAGTTTAAGGAGATATAGTCCACCACCACAAAGTAATTAAGTGGGGGCTCTTTTTCAAATAATGTTCATTGAAACATGAGAATTGAGGACATAGACCACTACTGGCCACACCTGTGGGTCACCAATCGCCAGACGGCAACCGGTATTTTATCAATCACCGTCAGTAGCTTTCATACTGGAAAGCTACTGTCATCGTCTGGTGATAGTATCGCTAAAAACCGATCACCGATCTCTAAATCACTGATACTTTTGAAATCCAGTCACTGGGAGTGACAGTGATCAAGAAGTAACGGTAAAAAAAATCAGCGTCAGTGAAATATCGCCCATCTCTAATAGAAGGTGTTATCTTGGAAAAGATAGAAAATAGCAATGTCTCGCCCCATTCCAGCAACAACGACCAGGTAAGGAAGCCTGCCTGCATCCGCTTTACCTGAGTGTGTCATTAGTTGGGATCATCTAACCCTCTGTCTCGACCTGACATATTATGTTCTGATAGTCGGTGTTGTCTTTACAATCGGTACTGTCGAAACAAGAAGCTTTATGAAAAAATACATTTCAACTTTATATTTGCAATGATCAATTCGAACACATTAATGCATTTATTGAGTAAAGTTAATTTTGAAAATATTTCTAAATAACGACTTTTTATACTAAAAAGTGAGATAAAATAAAATTATCGGCTTATAAAAAGAAAAGAATTTAAATATAATAATAAAATGTATAATTTTACTACTTTTAAACTGTTTATATATTAAAACATATTTTTCTTTAACACAATATAAATATTACTTTGTGTACACCTATTATGAATGTCTAGTAATACTAAATTTCAGTTATTTACATTAATTACCTTACCTTAACTAAGGTACGCAAAAAAAAAGAATAAAATAACAAGTTCTACCCCTTATTACTGGTGAACTGTAATGGTTTGAACTCATTGAATCCCTATTTGTAACTTATAACTAAATATACATTTGTTAAAAACTGTGCATTGACATTTTTACTCTCGAATGACTTAAACCACGGCTGTCTTTAGTTACAGGCCGGAATACTGAAGTTTGGCAACACTGCGTTAAGGCCGGTCAACAACACAGCCACGTGCAGTATTGCTTATTTAGTTCAGTTTGTTTACTGTGCGGGATGTTTGTTTATCGTGTAATTTACTTGATTTGAAATGTTGCGTTGTTCACGATTCTATTGCTTTATGTTGTGGGGTCATTTAGCAAAACATACAATAGACCAAAATTTTGTGTAAATGATTAGTGATATTCAACTAACAGATAACATGATTACAGAAACCTCAGTTTTGTATATTTGTATTATGTTAGCTATAAATTGTCTGCTCGTTTGAAATGCAGTTATTGCCTTGATTAGCTGGACATGATACAGACATTAGACAAGATGCAATTGTTTATAATTATATCATATTAATGTGAGCTCTGCAGTTGTTCATTTTCATTTACTAACGTAGCTATACCAATATCGATGCTTGTAATTGCCACTCATAGTAAATGTGAAAGTGATTTATCAGTCAAATAACTTATGTATTTGGATTTTATGAATTTTATCGTTGAAAAAATGCTTTTGCAAATACATGTGCTCCCAAGTATTGAACACTTCTTAAATCTAAAGTCTCTCAATTTCGGATTTGATAATAATTTAAAAAAATCTTCTCCTATTTCGATTCTGCCAGTATAAAAAAGGATATGATTGCAAATCGCACAGTTTCAGTTGAAGTTCAAATCTTTCGATCTCAATACTGACAGTCAATAGTTGAATGAAAACTGAAATATCCTCCAGAATGTATTCATTGTACTTTATATGAACCGAAAATGATGTTCTCTTAAAATTCTTCATTTCTTCAAATTGTTATTTGCAATCAAGAAAAAAAGTAAAATTATTATTTGTCAATGTTGATTTAAAAAGCTTCAATTTACTTCTAAACCCATTCAAATGACCACATAAATAGGCAATATTCTGTTGTTTATTCTGCAGCTTTAGGTTCAACTCATTCAAATGGTCATATCTGTTAAAAATTCAAGATCAGATAAAAATGTGGGATATTGAATTTGATTTTCAAGTTCTGTTGTGTCAAATTTCACTTAGTTTTTAAGAAATTTGGGTATTTATTACCGAAAGGGAAAAAGCGCTCCAGACATTTTCCGGCACTCAACCATCTAATATCAGAATGGAGAAGCAAATCTCCCTATGCAGCATCCATTTCGCTCAATAAATATTGGTAACTCTTACAGCTGCTTTCATTACATTGACTTGACATAGATTTTCCACAGAGTCGCTCTTGATGAATGGCGCAGTGAATGGTAGGGCGGTTAATATAATTTTGTTTCAGTAGTCCACAAAAAACTATTCCAGTCCCCGTTATAACTTTCGCCCCATCAGTGAAAATGCAGGAACCTTTATCGACTCCTCCATAGCTTATAACAGAGTTTTGAACTGCTTTTAAAAGATCAGTACCTTTAATTGCCCCATGCAAATATAAAATACTTGGCAATTCTTCATTAATAGTAAAGTCCTTCTGAATAATTCGAAAAAAAAATAATTAAAAGTTAACTTACGTCTGCCTGATCAGTACTTTCATACAGACACAATGGAAAGTACCCATATTTTGCGATTGACTCACACAACTTTTTTTAAACATATTTATCCATGTGTTCTACACGTCTGGTGACGGTCTGATGAGATAATGCCACTGTTTCAAATTTTAAGGCTAATTTAAGCTCATTAAATTGTTTTGCCATTTCAATCGCACATTTCTTCACAATCATACCGTCACTAAAAGTTTTTATTTTATTTTTTGATTTCGCTAACTCCAATGCTACTTTAAACGAAGCGGCAAGGCTTGAACTTTTGGTAGTGCTATGTTAAAAAAAACACTCGATTGATGCACCAATTTCGTTTTATATCCAGCAATAATGGTGCTTCTTGATTCCCCAATATACATGTAAAATATCTTACTGTGTAATATAGTGTAGTGTCGTTTCACGTTATACTCTTTAGTAGGGATGGAAAAAGTATCGATACTATACTAATATCGATATTTTCCTTTCGATACTAGTATTTTTTTTACTTGATACTTTTTTCCCGATACGTTTTACTCACACTCCGGTATCGGATCGGTATCGAAATAAACAACTTTTCTTTTGTTAACTTCACTCATGCTAGGATTAAATGTTTACTAGAATGGTGTATGGAGAAATAACAAATGACTCTGCGAGTGGCGACCAGTCTACTGTTTCTTCCTTTATCAATGAGCACGCTCATCACAAACTAAACAAAAGAAGCTTTTGTAGAACTAAATGAACTCAAATCTCCTCAAGGATGTCCCAAGCTGACGAAGAAGAAAAGTTTATATGCGTTGTTCAAGCTGAAGAAGCAGAGCAGGGCGTCCACTCTTCCATTGCTTGTCAATAGTTAATAAATCTACCATGATAGTATAAAAATGACGAATGTAGTTAAAAAATGGCACCTCCCAAAAGTGAATTATGGAAGTGTTTTAGAAGTAGGATAGCGAAAAAGCATCTTGTAAAATTTGTTTTAAAGTATTAAGAACCATTATAATTGTCAGTGTTTAAATAAATATGGAAATACAATTATGATCCATCTTTATTATTATTAGATAAAAAAACATTTTTCCAGATTGAAATTTCTATACCGATACTTACTGTTATCGATACTTTTATTTCGATACTAGTACGATATCGACATTTTTCGTCTGCTAGTTTTATTTTGATACTACATCCTTACTCTTTAGGCGCTGACAAATCTTGCACGCAAACAAGAGTTTGACGTTTATTCTTGTTTGTAATCAAATAGTCTGTTTCCCATCGGCTTTGATACACTCGCCTTTCTTCTTCAGTTTTTATTTTCCTGTCAGACATGGTTGTTGTATTTGTTGAGTAGAAGTGAACAGTTGAAGTTAACACGGGAATCAATCACAATTTACATCTAGTAATTTGGTGAACCGCAGTGACAAATCCTTCGTAAACGGACGAACGGATGACACTGACCAGAGATTAAAGGTGCGGCGCCCCAGCCACCGGACTGGACTTTACTATGACTTTACTTGACATGACTTGAGTCCAGTGTGATTTTCCATGCAATGTTTATGTATGGACTAGGCGCCACCGCGACCAGACTCGACTGGACTTGACATAATCTGCTGACCAGAGTCAGGTCGTGTATGGTCCCAATTGGAAAACTAACTTGAGTCTGTTTCCCCCACCACTCTTAACAACACTATCTCCATCACGTGAGCAATTGTTTACCTACCGTATGTCTACCATTTTCATATTTAAACGTTTTTTAAAGTGCAAATTTAAAGTACTTACAATTATATTTAAAGTGTCTCTATATTCTTCTTAAAAATAAGATATCGGATATTAAAACTTGATTTTATAAACCGTTCTAATATTATTAAAACAATTTAAAATATCTTTGGAAGAGCAACTTGTAGAGACAGTCCAGGAGCACAGTGTATTGTATGACACAAGTAACAAGAATTTTTGCAACGCCAGGATGAAACACAAAATTTGGAATGAAATAGCAGCTAGACTGAACATTATATCGGGCGAATGAAATAACATTTGTGTAACTTACATTTTTATTTCTATTTTGTACAGTAAAATAATTTCTCGTAAAAATTTGTAATGCTTGATTTTGTAACATGCATAATCTGAACAATATAAATTACATCTTCTTGGTTGTTATTTATTTTCTTCTTATTTGGTATAAGTTTTGGTCTTCCACTACGATGACATGTTTATGTGATGTTATTTAAATTAAAGATGATTAATTTAAATTCATACTATCGTAAAGTTTGTGAAATTTTGAAATGTTATTTGGAAGAAACTTGATGTGGGATGATTTAGTTATTCTAAAGTAGTTTTTAAACTGCCCATCTGTCAAAGATTTTATTAACGTATGAAACTCGCCTAACACATTTTTTTCTTACACATATGTATTTATCCATGTTCTCTTCCTTTTCGATAGCAGTAATGCACAACAATCCAAAAATCTTCCATCTGAATCGGATTCAGAACTTAAATCCAATAACGGTTGCCAGGAATTCATATTATTCTGAGAGAAATACAGAATAGACTGAGATGTTTTAGACTACACAGTCAACTCAAGTCTGTTCACTGTGGCGCCCACCTTTATAGTAAGAAATGTTGGCACGGCCAGGTAGATGAATTCCGCGAACAGTCTGCTCTAAGTTCTTAGCGGACAGCATGGGTACTACTTGACACAACTTGATTGATAGATGAGAACCCTCTAACAGCTAGTCTCTAAACTAAGTTTGCTACTAACGCACTAGCGGAGAACTGTTTAACTAGTAAATTAATGTTTCAAGATGACTTCCGTGAACAGCCTGCTCTAAGTTCTTAGCGGACAGCATGGGTACTACTTGAGACACAACTTGATTGATAGATGAGAACCCTCTAACAGTTAGTCTCTAAACTAAGTTTGTTAGTAACGCACTAGCGGAGAACTGTTTAACTAGTAAATTAATGTTTCTACTGTTCAATTGGTAAAGTTTTGATTGGCACTAACGACGGGCGACCTACTTAAATGTATTTGAAGTCATGCCTGTGAAGAAAGGTTTGAGCTTGAGTTTTGTGACGAGAATTCTATTTTTTCGCGGGTGAAAATCAAAAGCCGTAACCCACTGGAGGGATACACAAAATTGTTATCGTGGACCACGTCTTGGACAGCCCTGATTTATAGAGAGATAACATAACCATGATGAATTATCAATTTTAGTTATTTAGAGAGAAACAACGGGTGTGTTTATACTGAGGTGTTTTTCTTGAATGGTTTTACCCTTTCCTTCCACGCATTAAAGGTACAATTCCTTTAAATTCTACCTTCCTTATTCCATTTATATCGGTTTAAATATTAGAAATGTGTTGAATCCTATATTTCTCGAATTCAAATCTTAAATTTTCTTTCGACTCTCATATCTTTAAACATCAACAAATTTATTTAAAATGAAAATATTTAAAATTTAATTTTAAAAAAGACCACTGACAAATGCTATTTTGTTTGCCATGTATATTATGTCATACAAACAAATATAACACTTTATCCTTTGTAAATTAATTATATTTACACAGTTTTGTCCTTTTTTTGGTGTGACTTTTTTACTCTACAAAATATACATGTTTATTTAATTCCTTTTACCAATTGCGTACAATTGTTGTTTGATGTCAAGGTCGTCATAATTGTATGTGCAATATTTTTTGTGTGATTTTTACTAATCTCGAATACCGCAGGAATTGAAAAATCAAAAAATCAAAAGCCGTAACCCACTGGAGGGATACACAAAATTGTTTCGTGGACCACGTCTTGGACAGCCCTGATTTATAGAGATAACACAACCATGATGAATTATCCATTTTTGTTGTTTATAGAAAGATAACACAACCATGATGAATTATCCATTTTTGTTGTTTATAGAAAGATATCATAACCATGATGAACTATCCATTTTTGTTATTTAGAGAGAGACAACGTGTGTGTTTGTACTGGGGTGTTTTTCTTGAATGGTTTTACCCTTTCCTTCCACGCATTAAAGGTACAATTCCTTTAAATTCTACCTTCCTTTTTCCATTTATATCGGTGTAAATATTAGAAATGTGTTGAATCCTATATTTCTCGAATTCAATTCTTAAATTTTCTTTCGACTCTTAATATCTTTAAACATCAACAAATGTATTTAAAATGAAAATATTTAAAATTTAGTTTTAAAAAAGACCACTGACCAATGCTATTTTGTTTGCCATGTATATTATGTCATAAAAACAAAGATAACACTTTATCCTTTGTAAATTAATTATATTTACACAGTTTTGTCCTTTTTTGTGTGTGTGTGTGTAACTTTTTACTCTACAACATATACATGTGTATTTAATTCCTATTACCAATTGCGTACAATTGTTGTTTGATGTCAAGGTCTTCATAATTGTATTTGCAATATTTTTTGTGAGATTTTTTACTAATCTCGAATACCGCTGGAATCGAAAAATCAAGGACTCGAGCATCCCATTTATAATAAATATGAAGATATCCGGGACGGGTAGTATGACGTGGAGCACAAATAAAATAGTCGTGGAGAGTCTAAACCATTTGGTGTATTTCAAACCTTACTTGATGTAGACCTGCCAAGAGTCGGAAGCTTAGTAAATGTGCTGCGCTCTTTTGGGCGGGAAATAGATCTTCACTTGTCTTTTCACGCCCCATTAACGACGGGATTAATCTAACTGTCGTTGGAGTACCTCGAACTCTCATCCAATGCACCGCTGGAGTTGGAGATGGTGAGTGTTTGGTGGAGTGTTGAACTTGTGACCTTGTGACTCGTTTAGTGGCGTAAAAGCCAATATTTAAAGCAGGAGTCTGCAACCTTTTTGGGCCCCGATCGACTTTTATATTTATCATAGGTCTCGCGATCATACTTTGTCTCTCCCCTCTAGGCCCTACTTCTATTTTTCCACCCCCCTTCTATACATCTTGTATTTATTACTTAAATTCAATATTTCCCCCAATGCTTATGTCCCCGCCTTTATATAAAATACACAAATAAAATGTACACTCCGCTTACCCTGAAAGCTAGCAGTCTTACCTTGATGGATTACACTATGGCCCTATCTTATAAGCTGTACATAGTGAAATTAAGAACGGTAGCAGTCCTACCTTGCCGTATTACACTATGGCCCTATCTTACAAGCTGCACCATAGGGTAACCAAGAAAGGTAGCAGTATTACCTTGACGTATTACACTATGGCCCTATCTTACAAGCCGCACCATAGTGGAACCAAACAAAGCAGCAGCCTTATCTCGACGTATTACACTATGGTCTTATCTTACAAGTTGCACAACCCTGAAAGATAGCAGTCTTTCCTTGATGGATTACACTATGGCCCTATCTTATAAGCTGCATCATAGTGGAACCAAGCAAGGCAGCAGTCTTACCTTGACGTATTACACTATGGTCTATCTATAAGCTGTACCATAGTGGAATAATGAAAGATAAGCTTGCCTTTTTATGAGGATGTAATTTTCTTACGTGATCGACTGAAGATTGCTGCGAGATTGACCTGTTGCCGACTCCTGCTTTAATTGCATTTAGTTTTTTTACAGCAAAACTTTTTTTTCTAAAAATAAATAAAATATTGCTTAAGTACAAACATAAGAGAATTTTCTTTACATGGTGATATCAACAGTTGTTGAATATCTGTCAAGGGTGTTCTGGAATTTAATGACAACTTTTTTTCTTTATTCAAAAAGTGTGTTAGATAATTTCGCCATGCTCATGACATATATTCAACAACTGTTGATAACACCTAGTATATAAAATTAAACTCTTTGTCTAGTACTGAAGCAATGTTTTATTTATCTTGGCAAAAAAAAGTTGTTCTATAAAAACTGAAGAAAAAAACACTGATTTGTGACGCCTTAAACCCTTCGGCCACCGAGGTGGGTAAGGAAGTAATTATTTAATAACAAAAAGATTACAAAAATAATTGGAACATGGTTCAAAATACCAGTCAAGTAAATTTATATAAATTGTAAAATTAAATTACAGGTTGTCATGCAACCTAATATAGAGTTAATAGAAATATAATACAACTTGTAAAATTGTTTTTTTAAATGTTATTTTAAATAATTAACGTTAATCATGATTTATGAGCGCACAAAGGTCAAAGATAATGTCACTCAAAATTGAACGTTGTGCTCGATATAAACCTGAGTTAACAATTTTTTTTTGTGAAGTATTTAATGTGCATTTGCTGAACCGACTGATTATAATATCAGCACATGACCTATAAAATAACATAAATCTAGAACAAACTCAACACCCAGACCCCCTGATGTTAATTCATCACTGTGAAAAGCTAAACCCACATATGACCATTTATATATTTTTGGGCCACGCCAGGAATCTAGCACAGGACCCCTAGCTTAGTATACAGATACGCTGCTGACTGAGCTAAGGTGTTGGTTAGTCACTAAAATAATACCGGTAACGGTGGTAATGCAGGAAAGCGCGTTTGTTTGTCTAATCTATTCTCGTTTTTCGACGTCAGTGAGGTTGGAGTTCAAATTCTGGCCCTGACATTGTAAGGGTGATTTGTTTCTAAACGGTTTACATTCCTTACCTCACGACAATGCGGCTACATTTCTCCCTTATTCTTTCAATCTTCCTCATCATTACCCTATTAGTGTAAATATATATAGCTCAGACATGTATTAAGATTCGGTCAGAAACTTTATTTTTAAACGAAGATAGTGTAAAACACGAGGAAGAGAAATGTTGCAAATTCCCGAACGATCTATCGAAGGAGGAAGAGAGAGAGAGAAAATGTGTAACAAAGACGTGGGTCGGTGAATTGATGTTCGGGAAGAATGGTGGCTCAAAGACATCGGCGCTGAGCAATGATAGGGGTGAGATATATTACGTCTCTTCGCCCTCTCCAAACGGCTTTGCGGCGTCGGTTTGAACCTCTACACTTTTAATTGGCATTGGGAAAGCTGTCAGGAGGTCGTGGGCTGGATTCCATTGCCTGTGAGGTATCTGTGGTCCATATTATACCCCTCTCCCTCACTCTCCTGATACACTATACATCCATCCTTCTCTGACAATCACTTGTGTGTAGTAAAAGTCTCACGTTTGACTCTCTACTCCAGTGACAGTCAAATAAACGTGTTTATTTTAGCAATCTTCCAGGAACGTTTGTTCTACTGACGGCAAAAAAATCAACTTTATTGATGTAATCTTTTCTTCAACATCAATATCACACCCGCTTCGGTGGTCGAATGGTCTAAGGTGGTAATTCCCAATCATACCTCATCCTTGAAATGGTAGCTTGGTTAGTACGTATGTGTATTACCTAAATTACCTACACGGGTATTAAGACGTGGCGCCATCTTTCTGATTAATTTAAATCGTCAATTCATCAGTAAAAATGTCAATAGATAATCATGATTGAGTAAAATTAGAATACTTTTTTTTACATAAATTACCAAACCATCCATATTAAAAGTTTTATTTTCAAATAATATTTAGTTTTAAAACAAGAACCTAATCCGTTATTAATTTATCAATTTTCAACTAAATTTTATTTAATTTAGCGTCAGGTCTGCACATAAATGTGGCATTCATTTATACTTTAATTATTTAATAACCAAAAGTTTAATTTGGTTTGTCGATTTCGGTCATGCTATTAGTTATTTAAACCATATTTTTTGCTCAATTATTATTTCTTGGAAAATAATTTAATGTTATGAGCGCACTTTCTGCCCTCTTCATGTGTGTCTCTCTGCTCTTGAATTTATGAAACTGTTTACTTTTTGTGGATTGAATAAATTGGAAGTAGAATGTTATGACTGATGCAATCTACATCGTCTTTCGATAATTTTACTATTAGCTGAAATTATTCTTCAAGGCATGTTTGTATGATTTTTAATTTGCGTTCTGTTAAGCTCCCGATAGCTTTATGTTTGGTACACGTACTTAGAATTTGGTGGGAAATCTTACGTTCTTTTCTTTAGTGGTATCAATGAACTAGATGCTCAATTCTTCTTGTGAACGCATAATTGGGCCACGCTGTATACACCTTGATTTTACATGTTCTATCCCGAACACCTCCAAAACAACTCACCATTTTGCAATTTAGAAAATGTATGACTATTAACTACAAGTAGCTGACCTGGTGGTCTAGGGGTAAGGTGTCAGAATTCTATGCTAGCGGCCGGGGTTCAATCCTCGGTCCCGGCAAAGATTTATCTGATTACTAAACCCTTCCTTCACCTCTGACAAACCTCCATTTCATCTCACAATCACCCTACCACTACACATTAGCGTAAGTGCGTATAACCCGAACGGGTAGTATGACGCGGTGCCAATAATAGCTACAAGTAACTCACTTTCTCTCACACTAAGAATTAATTTCACTTTAAGATACACTGTATGGTACAGCTAACGTTCAACCAGATGGCTTATTTTTAACTGAAGTCTGCCGGTAAATTATTGTATTAATTTACAATTATTATCCTACCTATTATGAAGTACCCAATCCACCTGTTTACAATTCCTTCTAGTTGAGTCGATGGCTGCCAATACACCC
Organism: Timema californicum; assembly: GCA_902141385.1. Lineage (NCBI taxonomy): Eukaryota > Metazoa > Arthropoda > Insecta > Phasmatodea > Timematidae > Timema > Timema californicum. The sequence goes on from CABFOW010003580.1 coordinate 40,566, forward strand.
CCAGCCGTTTGTTTACCCTTGTCTAAATATTTGTTTCCTATTACAATTTGTATTTAAAAAATAAAAATATACTAAACAATAATGTGTGACTGTTTATTAATATTTATGAATGCCTTGAGTGTGTGAGTATATAATTATTCAATGTTATTTTATCCTGTTGCAGGTAAGTGTTGCAGCATCCTAGAGGAGCTTCTCTGTACCAATAGTGACACTATCTTCTACGCACAGGTTCGTTTTTGGTTGTTATTTAAAATGTTAATGATGAACTATAGAGCCTTCCCTTTACTCGAAACTATGTTCCCCGATTTATGAAATAAGGAGGGAAAAAAAAGCTAAACTTTTTCTATACTGCTTATACAAGTAATGTCTGCATTAGAACGATTAGATATAAAATTACGCCAATTTGTTGAATTCACTGGCTACTATTATTGTATGTGTTATGTGATATTTCACTTGAGAATTATATTTTATCCTATAGAGGATTTTTAAACATAATATACATAATAAAGTAAATCTGGAACGATTGTCATCGAATAGTTAAAGCGTATTCGCATAGGCGGTTCCTTTCCTGGACCGTTTACCACCTTCGCTCTCCCGCGAATGCTAATAGAGTTTATCTCAATTCTACCTTACTCAGCCTTACAACCATTAGTGGAGCCATATTATAAACTTAGAATTATTATAAAATAATCTTTATTTGGCAAACAAAATTAGATATTGCAAACAAATCAGCCACACTTGATAAATAGATATACCAAACGACTTATACTAATGGTCTGTAGACCAAAATACTTCTTTCTGACTATCTAATCAAAATACTTTAACCTATCATGTCGCATTTATTTTGTTTGACTATTCTAACAGCCCTGTTTCGAATACACAAAGAAATAAACTTAGTATCTTACATATTTAAAAATCTTTAAGCTAAGTTCCGTTCAACAGGTAATTTATTACCAAGTAGAAATCTCCCTGCTTTTACATCCATTTTCTTGACTTTAAATCCGTCTGATGTAATGTTTCTCAAAGTGTGATACGCGGGGGCCTACCATGTGGTCCGCAGGATCCCATGAAGTTTCGTAAAAATAATGGCTTAAAGAATGTTGATCACATGTAAATACAAAAATTTGAAATATAAATGATTAAACATTAAATGTACATATTAGGGTGTATTTCTTTCCTTGGCAGACAAAAGCCACACAGAAAAGGAATTCTATACCAACTGTTAGTCAACAAATTCGAACAGTTATTTATAGAAACAATGTCCCTTTTTTGCGGCTGAAATAGATATAGGTATTAATAATATCTAATAAAAATTAACAGCTGGAGATTACATGACTTGATGCATGAATGCATAAAAGTAGATCAAGTAACTGTTCAAATAAGGTTCTTTCTATTAAAATCAGAGTGCACCATCAGTTGCACACCCTTGTTGGGCCACTTTCCACTTTGGTACGTTCGAGTGCGTTCAGCCAATCAGAAACAAAGATTAGTGAACTACTTTGCTGTAATACTAACTTTTATTGGTCAAAGATGACCTGGTGGTCTAGAGGTAAGGTGTCGGACTTCTGTACTGGGTGTCCGGGGTTCAATCCTCGGTGCCGGCACGGATTTATCTGATTGCCATACCCTTCCTTCACCTCTGATGAGACGTGTATTAATAATAACTTGTGAATGTGTGGAATGCCAGGCCTCCACCGTGGTTCGGATTCCACGTTAAACTGTAGGTCCTCCATTTCATCTCACAATCACTCTACCATTACATATTAGCTTATGTTAGTATAACCCGAACGGGTAGTAAGACGCGGTGATAATTATTATAATAATAATAACACTAACATTGGTTAAAGCTACAAAATCTGACATTCCATTGTAGACAGATAATTTTGAAACGGAAAACAAACACAACGCGTCTTATGAGTCCTCGTCCGACGAGCGGATGTGACTGATTGTAGACGATACATAGTAGTTTGCTCCCGTCAAACTTTTGAACACCATTAGTTTTAACATGGATTACGGCTTCCGTTTTGTATTTTAATGGACTTCCTTCCTCTCTTTGGATCGCAATGTTGTTTAGAAAGTTCTTTGGACGGTAACTCCTATTTGTTTTGTTAGATAACTTGTCGGACAAAGCATTTGCATGTAGTAGATCTGATTACTCAGCATACATGTTTATAAACAAGGATACCCTGTCTCTTTGTTACAAATTATGTTACATGCTCATTAAGTACATAAAAACTACTTCTCATGAAGTTTACTTCATTCTACAGTCTGATTTATTTAGGAAGGCACTTTTTTGACATCTACGCCGGTGGTTGCATGGTCTAACCCATCCTTCTCGTGTTAGACTGGATCACCAGCATTGGGGAGATCGTGGTTAGAATTTAGGTCGTCTGTAATTAGTTTATCTCCTAAATTATTTCCCCCTTTAATTATAAGTAAATCCTGGCACATTTACTCTTAAATTATATTTTATTCACTGTTCTCCCACAAGCGTAGTTAGTATAATATAATATTGAGTGTCTGGGCTGTGTCAGTCATGTAGTAGTGGGAATATTGTCCAGTACTGATGTACCGTTGGTCAGGGGACGCCCGAATGTACTAATCGTACATATTTTTCACGGAAGCTCTTTCCATGTACCAATGAGATTAGATGATGCTGATAGGGAAAATTAGGGTGTGAAACAGTGGAAAAACTTAAACCTAACTTAAGCCTAATCAACCAAGCCCTATTGATCGTAGGGGTAGTTCCCTTTTCGAGAGAAATGTCAATGTACAAGTAGGGAATCGAACCCGAGATCCCTAGACTCGCAGCCACTACACCACGGAGCCGGATAGCGTAGTCAGTGAATATGTATAGCCCGAACAAACTAAAACGCCTATTTAAAAAACCCTAAGATAAACAATTTTTTATATAATTTTAAAAGTTACTAAAACAATTTTATTAAATTTATATGTAAAGTAATTTGATATACACTTGAACTAAACGTCAGGTTTGTTTAGGTTGGTTTGCCACTGATATGAAGGTCGTGGTTTGAATCCCAACCGCACTAAGGGTGGTTTTCCCTAAACGTTTTCGTACCATTCCTTCACGCAAATGCAGGTACATTTTCTATAAATTGTATCTTACTCATCCCCATTTATTGTAATATAACGTTGGTAACTTGGACGAGTAGTAAAGGAGCCCCGTAGAAAATAATAATGTTATTGACACGGGCAAAGTGCTAACATAACTACATTCATAATTACATTCATAATTACGCTAACATAATTACATTCTAAATTGATTAATCATAAAGTACCATTTTATATATTTTTTATTTGTCTCTATCCCAGTGTTTAACAAACAAGGTTACGCGAAGGATTTCAGAGGGTATTTGACTTACCATTGAGCTTTATTAATCACGAAATAATTTTCGGTAACAGTAAGTCTGATATATAAATTAACTCAGATGTTGACGCGATGACATGGATTTTTATAAGACTTTTTCCCTTTGACTTAAGGACTCTTTTTTTAGCACCGCGTCTTACTACCCATTTGTTTATATGCTAATGTACTAATGGTTTTAGGGATTATGAAGGATATATTTAGAATATGTGTACCCGCATTTGGGTAGAGGGAGAATGGAAAACAATTTAGGAAGAGGCGCCTCAGTACGCCCGAGCCAGATTCGAACCTTGATCTCGCCGTTATCTGCAGTCAAGTCTATGTACTGAAAGAGTAGTACGCTAGACCACGCGGCCACCTCGCCGGAGCGGGTTTTATTGGTGTTTCCCCGTCTCTCGGAGGTTTTTTTTTCCAATCTCTTCGTACTTGCGGCTACGCTTACTATTAATTATTCCTTCCCTATCTCCTACGAATTTCTCAAACAGGTAGTAAGATATGGTGTCATTTTATTTTATAAGAGAAACTTCATGTAAAGGTAAACTTTACATAACATTCAATTTAGATGTGTTAACACAACACATGTTTTGGTACACACTTTCTCGGACTGTCCGCATCCTGCGCTGACTTAGCTTAAATATGCAATATGCTAAGGTTAGGAAGGGTATACAACTGTATTCGCATGGAGAGATGATGTAAAAACATTTCCAATGAACCTGGTTAAGATTAATATCTCCCCCCTCCCGTGTAAATCATTGTCAAGTTCGTTAGCGTGTATCCAACCCGTATTATTACTAAATGAAGTGTTTCCTCAAACTGTGACACGCGAAGCCTCAGGGGTACGTGAACTTCCACTGAGGTTTTACAAGTCCAATATTTGCTGATAATAATAATAATAAATCTGATGAACAAATTAACACACATCTATACAGTATGCTATGTAATTTTATAAGTAGTTCTTTCCTTCTGTAACGGCTTTATTTAGCTTACAGATGAATTTTATAAGAGAAACTTCATGTAAAGGTAAACTTTACATAACATTCAATTTAGATGTGTTAACACAACACATGTTTTGGTACTACTTTCTCGGACTGTCCGCATCCTGCGCTGACTTAGCTTAAAGATGCAATATGCTAAGGTTAGGAAGGGTATACAACTGTATTCGCATGGAGAGATGATGTACAATCATTTCCAATGAACCTGGTTAAGATTAATATCTCCCCCCTCCCGTGTAAATCATTGTCAAGTTCGTTAGCGTGTATCTAACCCGTATTATTACTAAATGAAGTGTTTCCTCAAACTGTGACACGCGAAGCCTCAGGGGTACGTGAACCTCCACTGAGGTTTTACAAGTCAAATATTTGCTGATAATAATAATAAATCTGGTGAACAAATTAACACATATCTATACAGTATGCTATGTAATTTTATAAGTATTTCTTTCCTTCTGTAACGGCTTTATTTAGCTTACAGATGATTTTTTTTAAACAATATTCGAATAATAGTGTCCTTTATGAGTAAAGAACTGAAAGAGGTACGTTGGTTAGGCTATCACCTCGCAAGTGGTATGTGACTTGTGAAAGTTTGGGAAACATTGAATAAAATGTATTGCTTACGGGTGTTTTCATGTGACTAATAATTCGCTAATTAATTTTCAGTAGCTTACATATATTTGTAAGACGTGTGATATCATAGTTAACTTAAACAACTAGTAGCCATTGAAAAATAATTGTAAAATTAAACCTTACCTCATTCAGTGGGAAATAATACTTTAGATTTATTTCGATTTATTTGTTTCGTCGTTTGATAATACCGGCATTAGTGGTCATATGGTGTAAGGTTAACTTTCGTCATATACTATATTTCTGGTGATGGAAAGGTCAAGGTTCGCGTTACGGCTAGGTTTACTGAGGTTTTTTTTTATAAATGTATCCTCCCCATATCCCCCATGAAAATCTGAATACATTTCGTTTCATTTACATCTTATTTACTATCCTTATCCTATTAATGAAAAACATACACATTTAAACATATCCGACACCTTAACTCTGTCGGTAACTTGTCTGTCTACTGAAATAAGGGTCCCGTTCTCGATTACCGGCATGGCCGAAAAATCTATCAGTGGTGAAATGTGGGTTTAGCCTTTCACAGTGATGAATTAACGGCCGGGGGCTGGATGTTGTGTCTGTCTTAGTCTTAAGTGAGATTATTATAAGGCATATGAAGCTACGACAGGTTTATCAATCCGGTAGTGGAAAAATATATGGCTTGAATAAAAAAAACTTACTCAGGCCACAGGCTGGAAACTAATGGATGTAAAATCCTATAAATACACATATTTAGATAGTCCAGGAAGGCAATACGTTAAATAATTTGATATTTTTTAATACAGTAATTTTGATTTACAAATAAAAGTAATTTTTTTTATTTGCGTGTGTCTGATAGGTTTATTAATACATTTATTACCTAGCGAATGTTAACGCTAATACATTGTTAATTTTCCAACTACTACAACTAGCTGAACGCGTAAAAAAACATAGATTAAAAACTAGCGTCTGAAAAAAAACAACGAATGGGCAAATAGCCCTCTCCCAGTCCAGGGTTTGCATGCGGATGGCGGTGCCTAGTGGACGACTATTGAACCGCCAGTTGTGCTGGCCTCGCGGGCTCTGCCGGTTGCTATGACAGTACCGCAGTGGATGCAGGTCCGTGCGGGTAGCGTATGTTTAACGTTTATCGGGCTGCCATGTGTCCGGTTTGTCGACAGTACCGCGTATTAGGGGCATTAATTAGTGAATGACTGTCCGTGTGATATCGAGGTGGAAAAATCCACCGAGGTGTCTCCATTCAATGATAGGGGTCATTGGCTGTCTTGTGGTTTCTATTTTACTTTTATGTGGCGGTTGCTTATGTTATTGTTCTTTTATTTTATCTTTATTGACTATCGCTAATATGATCTTCGCCTTTCTTAAATCTGTCTGAAACTCGTTAAAAGGCATATGCTACAACAAGGTGATAGTGAATTTAACTGTAAGACTTTCTCTTTATCTCTATACCATACATCATATAAATAAGCTTATGTAGCATATGGTAATATTTTTAAAAATGTTGCTTCATACATGGGCACTTACCTTTATGGTTGTATTGCATACCAAGGGTTATAATTTACTTATTTGGTTTGTTTCTCCAATTTCTCACAATTAATCTCTAATATTGTTTAAAAAAATAACAGGTGTGCACTTGATAATTAATTTATCACTATCCTCTGTATTATAAACCAGATCTGGTTCATAAGACAAATATTCTGTCTTTATTTTAAATGTGTTATTGGCTAACTTTGTTTTCAAGAACATACTCAATAATAAAATTACTATTCAAGGTACTTATTCAGTATGTATATATACAGTATATACTGTCTATTTCAGCAGCAAATATATATATACATGTATACTTTATAAATTCAATATAACATTACTTTGAATATTTATTCTAAAGTGACGGGTATTGTTCGCGCCCAATGGAACTTTTTTTTTTAAATAGTTCAAATAACACAATATTCTCTAAAATAGTTGTTATAAGATGACTCATATAAAGTGATGCACCTATATGAGGGCAAGTGGACAGTGTGAACCCCCCCATCCATTCACGTTTTAATCAAATATTTGAAATAATTTTAATAAAATATTAAAATATATGGACAGACATCTGTAAAATAGAGCCCCTTTTTTTAAGCGTATGGTAATACTGACCTGGAGGTTTATTATTATTAGCACCGCGTCTTACTACCCGTTCGGGTTATACACACTTACGCTAATGTGTAATGGTAGGGTGATTGTGAGATGAAATGGAGGTCCTACAGTTTAACGTGGGATCCGAACCACGGTGGAGGCCTAGCATTCCACACATTCACAAGATGTCTTGCCAGAGGTGAAGGAAGGGTTTGGTAATCAGATAAATCTGTGTCGGGACCGAGGATTGAACCCCGGACCCCTAGCACAGAAGTCTAACACCTTACCTCTAGACCGCCAGGTCACCCCTGGAGGGATATGACAGTTTGTTCGCCTGTGTTTAGATTATTTGTCACTCTGGTGGCACAGAGCATGGCCCAGGGTACACTCGTGGAGGTTGTCCGCACGTCGGACACGTAATGGAATGTTGTGATACTAAAGAACGTGGAGTTACGAGCCAGTGGGAGGGTTAAACCTAACTTAGGCCTAATTTACCAACCCTTGGTGACCGTTGTGATAGTTCTCCTTAGAAAAATACCCAAGATACCATCCTGGAATCGAACCCGTGATCCATAGGATCGTAGGCAGGTGCAGTGATCACTACACCACGAGGCCGGATATAAATTGTACGATCAAGCTTACGACAGTGTTTTCAGATCATATACAGTTGGATTCACATCGATATTGCCCCTCCCTGGGTAACTAACCTCGGACCATCGGCTCATTTAACATGACACTATACCCGCTTCGGTGGCCGCGTTGTATAAGGCGTCACCTTCATAATAGACTGGACTGCCGATTACGGGGAGATCGGGGTTCGAATGCCGGTTGGGTGAGGCTGGTTTCTCCAAAATTGTTGTATACTCTCCCGCCACGTAATTAAGGCACACTTCCTCTAAATTCAACCTTACTCATATTTAACACGTTAGTGTAATTAGTACATATGTGTACAACCTGAATGAGTAGTAATATACGGTTCAACAAAACAAGACAATACATATATCTCGTCTCTGCCAACGATTTTGACCACCCATGGGATAGCGATTTGTGTACAATTTCTATTAACATGAATAAAAAACTATATTTATTAAAAAAATAGCTTTTCTAATTGGTCTTATGACTCCTGAATGGATATTAATTTGGTCGATAAACTAAAACTGCATCTTATGACAGCCAGATAAAGTTTATCCGCCAGATAAAATGTGTTTATCCTTCAAATAAAATGTATATATACAAAACATTTTTATCGGACGATTCAGGCCTACGTACCCGAAACCTTTTTTCTGTAACTTTTTTTAGCACCGCCTTCTCACTACCCATTCGGGTTATGCGCCTATGTACTAATAACTACACTAATGGTTTAGGGATTAGGATGGTTTAATTTAGATGAAATGCACTTGTATTTACGTGGAACCAGAGTGAAAAACCATTTAGGAAAATACTCAGTGCATCCAAAAGGGATCAAACCCCGATCTCCCCGTCTTCGGCAATCTAGTCTAACACGAGAATAACGCGTTAGACCACGTGGCCACCGAAACGCGTTATCTTGAAGTTAAAATGGGCGTTGCCATTGTGACTAGTCTCCATTCTGTGTTAGTCAACGTTTTGAGGTTAGGTCTATTGATTACATTTTTTCATTGAACCTAGAATGTTTATAAAGTTATTATTAACATTAAAATTTTTATTTTATTATATTGGATTCAAAAACTTAGCATAATATAATATTCAATACGCATTTAATTTTAAAAGACTTTCAAAGCTATTATTATTATTATTATTACTACTACTACTACTACTATCGTGTGTTCTGTCTTACGAGAGGTCCATCCATTCCTTTTGTCATTGAGCTTACTTAGACCGCCATTGCGCTCTGTCCATTACTTCCCCCTTTATTTCATTATGCCTAGATTAAATTATTTGATTTAAACCTATTTTTAGATTAAAATATTCGATCCAATTTTTCTAAGCATAGATTAGATTCGACAAAAAAGCATACAATATTCCATTCGGATCCGACTCAAAAAATTTTTAAGCATAAGATTTGATTCGAGTCAGCCAAAATTCTAAATCGATTTAAAATTGAAAATCTTGGATTCGCACAGGCTTGTAAAATGTATTTATTAATTGTATTCGTCCACTTTGATAAGAAGCAAACTAGATAACTATTATGCAAAAAAAACAAAAAAAAACATTGTAAATGGTTTAATTTTACTTTTAGTTGGCCTATGGACAAATTAATCCACCTGTCGTCTAGGCCATCATTATTTTTATGCACAATTGGAACCAATTTTCAAACCTTAAACATTGTATATTATAGAATAATCGACGTAAAATTTAATTGAGGAGAGTTGTAAATATATTCATCATTTACTATATATTTGCCAGTTTACTACATAATAAATTGAGATTCGCAATTGCGGAGGCACCATGTTCAGACCTAGCTTACACTAAATATAATGCTTAGGCTGGCCCTATTAATTTTACTAAGGTGTACAAAGAATAATGAAATTAAATTACAATTAAGCCACATCCACTTTCTTAAATGTGGCGTTGTTTCATGGTTAATACGCATGGGTGCACCTTTAAAAACGGTACCAACCTTTCTTGGTTTGCACGAAAACATATATGTACCCTTCATATAGGTACCCGGAAGATAAATTCAGTTATTAATATGCTTAACATATTGAAATGGCTGATAGTTTTTATCTGATGGTTAACTTTGACCTCCCGGTAGCGATTTTCATCCGGTAGTCATAAGATCGAGCCTTAATATAGTTAATTTTATAGAAATATTTACATCATAATGTAATTTACACTTGCGAGAAAAATATTTTAATTATTTTTATGAAACACAATCAAATGTAATGTTATCATAGTAATATTTTGATTTTTACTTTTTATTTAAAACCAAAAAAACTAAAAAACTTTATATGTTTTTACTCGTTATTTTAGTTTATGACAAATTAAAAATAAAGTTTTAATAAAAATACTATTTAATACATTTTTCTAAGAAAAACGAGTTTTTTTGGTTTGTTTTAGCACCGCGTCTTTCTACCTGTCCAGATTAAAAGCATATATGCTAATTACTTTACTGAGTTAACGATGAGGTAAGTTGAATTTAGAGGATGTGACCTTGCAATTGCGTAGAAGGGAATGTGGAAAAACATTTAGGAAAAAACACCTTTAGTACATTCGACCGGGATTTGAACCCCAATTGCCCTGTCATCGACAGTCTAGTTTAACAAGAGAGTGACGCCTTAGAGACACTGCGGCCACTGAAGCAGATGCAAATTACGCTATTTTGATAACCATATTAAACCCTCTTCAAATACAAATTTTGAACAAAATTGCTATAGAACTTTTTTTTAGTTATAAATGTTCAAAAATTACCATCAGTAAACCATCCTTAAATTATTTGTTTATAAAAAATTAACATACATTCTTATTGGTCATCTATAACATTCCTCATATATCTATTCTTAACGAAATAAATATTCATAACCACTTTTGAAAAATTTTGGATTTTCAAATTTAAGTCATCAGTAAACTACTCTTAATTTGAATGATGGAATCAAAATTTAAAAAGAACAGTCCAAGGTATGACAATAAACCATCTAAATATCAATTTTAGGACAAACTTCATAAAACATTTTTTTGTTTTTGGCCCAGGAACACACATAAAAACAGAAGCGCCCTGCTTTTTGGGTTCTTGGGTACATTAAAAGTAAAGATCCATAATAATTATCGAGATATAAAATTTTCATGATAACGTTATTTACTATCATTATTAACTAGCACCATCTTGAGGTAAAGTGTTCGCCTCAAAATCTAGTGTTCGTGGATTCAAACCCAGTCGAGGTTGACGGATTTTTTCTTAGCGATACAAACCTGTACCACAACTTCCTTCAGAGGAGAAGTAAAGCCGTCTGTCCTCTGTCGACTGTGGCATGTGAAAAAACCCTGATGCTACGCGAAAATATCTTTACCGGCAGAATTGGTCATAGAAATTCTCGTGTGCTGATATAAATAGTAGATTCAGAAAATGTACGTTTAATACCTCAAATAATTAAAAATAAAAATAAATATAGTATTCCTATTTCTAGTGTACGAGTCCTAACGACGCATTTGATAGTAACTCAGGGTTAACCACCCGAATAACTTTATCTTAGAATCAATCAAATGCCTCTTGAAGTTAAATTTTAAAAAAATCCACAATAATTAACACACTTATTCCAACGACCCGCATCCGGATAAGGCGTAAACCGCGTCTGGTATGGTATGGTGAGGGAGTGTGGGCTTGAATACCTGTTGGATCTACTAAGGGTGTTTTACCCTAAATGGCTCTACGCTCTCCCTCAGACAAATTTGGATACATTTCCTCTAAATCCTACCCTAATAGTGTAAATATTATTTGAATGGCATTGTTACTATCTTTAAAAACTGGCAGCTGCATTTCTTAAACTTTAACGTATGAATACATTAAAGAATAGTGAATTTTGTTGAGTATCAGATACTAGCTCTCTCTCTCTTCACACTTTGTTTTAATTTTGAAACTTATATTATTGTTTAGCTTATTCAAACAAACCAAGACATATTTATTTTGCTGTAAATTCCTCTAAAATAATATTTTCTGTGATGAAAATATTTTATCTTGACCAGTGCTGTACGACATGTCACTCAAATTGTAACTTTGTATTCATCAAAGTGGGGTGAGGGATGTTCGATCACACATTATATTCTCCTAAATATTACAAAGCGTATCTCTCTCTCTTCTTTCTTTAAACAAATGTTTTTTTAGCGTTCTATTTTAATCGTAGATGACTAATGGTGTTTAGTTGCAGTACATCAGTGTCAGGCTATTGTTTTATGAGGTTTTTAAAAGTATTTATGTCCTTATGTTTGGTTTAACAAACTATAAATGTCCCAATTAACTTTATGTGACCCTCAACCATTGTCTGTAAATAATATTCTTTGATCAGCAGAAATTGTATTTCTCGTTTAAAAACAAAACAACAAATTCAATTTATTTAAAATTATAAATACAGGTAAATACTTTTTAATATTTAAAGCACAAATTTAAAATGATCATATAGTATGGTATTTACAAAACATATGTGTTTAGTTAACATTATTATAACGCCTTCTTAGTTGGAATTTAAAGAAAAGAACAAAATATTCCCGTATGGAGTTTTTTATTATTATTATTATTATTATTATTATTACAATAATAATAAACCTCATAACTATCATCGCGTAGTCCAATATCTTAGCTCAGTCGGTAGCGTATCTGTTTACTAATCTAAGGGTCCCAGATTCGATTCCTGGCATGGCCCAAAAATGTATAATTGGTCATATGGGGGTTTCCCCTTTCACGGTGATGAATTGACGTGTGGGGACTGGATGTTGTGTCTGTTCTAGATTTAAGTTAGTTTATAAGTCGTGTGCTGATTTAATCAGTCTATTCAAAAAGTGTTCTTTAAATACTTAATAAAATATAGCGTAGTGAGAATATGATTGAATAATATATATATTCTAAAATGAATAAATATATCCATAAGGTTCATACATCTGTACATATTACTCTTTATCAACTAAAAATGTGTCCAACGATTGGTATAAACGATTAATATTGTTGTATTTAATGTTTGCAGTTGTAATGGTCATTGACACCACCTCGAAAATATCAAAATGTCAAAGTTGAACACCTAATAGAAACATGTGTAGGTGGGCATTTTAACGTGTCGATATAGCAACACATTTGATCATTTATAACCTAGAAATGAGGGCAACTTATTTAATCAATGAACTAAATATACCCTCTTGCTACGTGTCATTCTGTGCTTAACATCTTGTATGTGGTGGTAAATTGTTGATAAAAGCAATATATAACAATACGAGTCTTACTGACTGACTTAGGTCATATATAAAAACTATAAAAAAGCTTTATATATATATATATATTATTGCTAGAGTATTAAAATTTGATAGGTGTCTGAAATTAAAGGAGTTAATGTATCGATCAAATAATTACACTTGACCATTTTCTTTTATAATAGAAAATAGTGAAAAAAAGACTAATATGTCAGGTTCATCTGGTCTAGTGAGGTCGGAGGTAGAGTCCCGGGTGTATGTTTTGAGGTGTTTTTTCCCCTCCCTTAAATGGTTTCGCACCCTCCTTCCACGCAAATATGGGTATATTATTTATAAACTCTACTTTCGCAAACCCTATTTTATTATTAAAAATATGCGGGTGACCGGGGTAGGCCTAAGTAGTAAGCCGTTGTGCATGAAAAAATAAAATACAGTTGACCTTTGACCTTGTTCAAATTATGTTTAGAGACATAGTGAACGCAAAGAAAAATTACTTAACAATTTGCGCATCGACATTTATGTTTGTTTATTTGTTTGTTTTGCGCCGTGTTTTACCGTTCATTAGAACTGCCTAAACTCACACTAATTTAAGGACATAGAAAGAGAAACTGGATCAAAATCATTCTCACTGCACCCATCTTGGGTTCTATGGATCTTAACCTCCTGGGATAGAGTTTTAACTTATCAACAGTAAACTCAGTGGCTTTAAGGCCCTTGACCCTGTCGAGTGCATGTCTAAAACCTATTTTGTGGGATGGTGGGTGGCAGGGTGAAAGGCGTGGCGTGTCTTCACAAGCGACCAAAGTATCCTTCCGCGCCAACAAGAACAGATGGATCACGGAAACCGTAGATGGCGCTACCGGACAGGTCTTGCGGAAAAATCATACGTTTGGAAGCATCAGTTTTCTCAAGAATGGGTGAAATTTTTATGTTGAGATTTTCAACACCCCTTCTTAGATAATATATCGATGTTTATTAATTGTTACATTTTCTTATTTTTTGTTATGAAGCCGGCAGTTTTCTATTGAAAAATGTCGATTTTATCGATATTTGATCACTGTTAAAATTATAGAGGAGGTGTGTATATACAAAGTATGAATTAATAAACAAGCTTCTACTCTGGAACAAACCGTTTCCGAAAATAAAATTACAAAACAATAAACATTCTGGAAGATAACCGTTTGTTCCTATGGCTGGGCATTTCCACACCAAATGATAAGGGGCCAATCGCTTTCGGTCAATCCCACAGGTGGTACAAATATTAAAATGCCTATTAGCCCAGGAAAATACTCGAGATATTCTGCTTGCTCAACTCTTTGTAAATACAGTAGTATACCTTTGTGCATCGCCCGTTAGAAGACACAGACAATTTTTTTTAAATAAATTTTTATGCCCGGCCAACCATTAAATGGTGGGCTTGACCCTGTATTCAAAACTTGAAACTCGAGCTATTCACTTATAAACTGGGTGTATTTTTAAAAACAAATATATGGTTTCCATTCTCTTCCCAGTTTAATTTTGATGCTTTTTCTTTACATTTAGAATATTAATCCTGTTTTTGGGGAAGGCTATTTCATTGATAGCTAATTTGGGTGCTTGATATACCTATAGAACGCAAAAGATAAATTGTAAATACTTCATCTATGTATTTAATTTGAAGGTTTATACAGATATACATGATATATATATATATATATATATTTTAATGCGTGCACTAGTTAAATAGATTATATTTGTTGGTTTAAAAGTGTTTGAAACTCTACTTGGCTAGAGCTACAGTAATTGACTCTACTGTATATACAGCTTCATATCACTGTTCCCCTTCTCCCGCTACCCGTGCTCCCAGCGGATGTACCTTCTAGAATCTAAATTATTACTTTCATTCACGAGATCCCTTTTAGCTCAGTCGGAAGCCACAGGACGTTTTCAGGTTGAAAGCGTGGACTCTGCTCTGGCGTCACGTACTTTCCTGTTAAAAGGTCTCCTTTTCAAAAAACGACCGCAATATTCCATGGTCCCTGGTTTTGCGTGTTTGCCTACCCGCGAGGTAAGGAGTAGCGCGCGTTTGGGCAGGCCAAATGGTCAAGGTCACGTATAATACCATATTTATTAACTCTTTACTTGGGGATGTTCGCTGGAGAGAAAGAGGTAGAGAGAGAGTAACGGTTCGATATAGGTTTGTGAAAGTCGAGGTATCTCGGAACTTAATATAATATCGACGTTTCATTTTAAAGAATTGTTTTTTTTTTTACTTTCTCTCAACCTCTCCTAGAGAGAAGTTTTGTGACNAAAAAAAGTTGAACTCAAGATTTTGATAATTTTGATGTTGACGTTTCATGACCTGGAACATAAAAAAAATATTTTTCGCTATGTCGTCTATATCTTGTCCTAGAAACACAAATATTTACTGACCAGACTAAAACTTGGAATCTATAGTTTTCATGAGGTTTCCCCGGGGAGATTTTGGAATTAGCTATCTAACATTAAAATGAAGTGTAGCTTAATGAAGCGCATAAGGTGGAAAAAAAATTGATTTTACAGAAATCCGTTCGAATAATTTTCATTAAATTTTGTCTAGTGACATATTTTAACATACAAACAAAATGGCAAATCTAAGGTTCCAATGAAAATTACTGTGAGGATTCTTTAAATAGGCGGAAATTTCCACTTTTGATCATATCTCCGCTACTATTTGAGATATGAAATAATTTATCATTACAAAATTGTAATACTATTGGAAATTAAAATATTTTATTTAATGTATATTTTTATAATACACATACTATTTGAGCTATAATTCTTTGAAATATGACATTATTTGTTATGCTGTTTGGTGTACCCAAATGTTCCTGTTTTCTAAATGTTTCCTTAACACTCTATATTGGAGGAATGTTTGTGCAAGAATGTGTATTATCTCATTTCACAAATCTTACAAGTTTTTAGTAAAATGTATATTTTAAGATAAAAGCGAGAGAAAATTTGCATGGTGCACCGTAACCATTTAATTGCTTTATTTTATATATGTCTGAAATGAAACCCGTCCATGAAATGGAATATAGTAATAGTAGTAAGAAATAACACCTTAGTACACCAGGCTGGGACTCGAAACCTAATCTCTTGGTAATTTATAAGCCAGATCAAGTGAGGTTGACGCCTGAGTCCGTGTGCCCACCGGTGTGGGTTTATGTATAGCTGCATGGGACAAAATAACCAATAACGTATAACTGTGCAAACCTTCTTAAATATACAATTTCACACCTTTAACTGTGGACAGGACCTCGGAAAAAGGATAAAAACGCTGTGAGCTATTATTAGAAATAGTAGTGGAATGTTATTAGGGTAATACAAGACAGTAGGGACCCGCTGTGGTGGCCGCGTGGTCTAACGCGCTACTCTCGTGTTTTACTATACTATCGAAGACGGGGAGATCGGTGTTCACTCCTGGTCGGGTGCACCGAGGTTTTTCCTAAATGGCTTTCCACTCTCCCTATACGCAAATGCGGGTGTGCTTCATTTCAATTAAACCTTCCTAATCCCCGAATCATTAGTGTAATTATTACATAATAGTATAACCAGAACGGTTAGTATGACTCGGTGATTTAAAAAAAAGAGAGAAAAAGAGTAGATTAGGCCTAATCTTACAATGTCATGTTATTCTATTCGTTAGGGCTTAACTTGAGGTTAAGCGATAACGACCACTATTTTGGATTTAACAATGTTCTGTTATAGCTAGCGTCCTCATTAAAGTGCTCATAAAATTAACCCGAGGTCGACCTTCTGGTTAGCATTTTAACGTACACATTAACTTCCAAACACTCCGCCATATTGTTTTATGGCAATTATTATTATTAAAGTAAGACTACATTATTATCTTTAGAAACTTTGGACAGTTACTCGTATTTATGGATTCTCTCGGTTTTAATATTGTCCACCTGTAATTAAATAGATGTTGCATCAATGATTACCCAATCACAGGATTGCGGTACGCTAAGTCTAACTCTCAAAAAAGGCTGTATTTCTCTTTGGCGTACATGGTACTGGTTCAACCTACCATTTATATGACTTGTGTTCAATCCTGGTCACTTCCATGTTTTTTTAAAAGAAGAAATTACTCCCAGTTTAACACTGAGGTGATAATAAAATAATTACATGTTATTTTTATTTAATATAACTGTTTGATTTGGGACGCCAACGTTTCTTTTGGGCAAGTTTTTATAGGGTGATTTGTAAGTCGTCGTACGACGCGGGGCAGAGGTTTTTAATTCCTGGTATTGACTTTTAGTACAACTATTTTGGCTTAGCCCTACAAGCTCTTCTTTCCTCGTCAAAATATGTAAATTCTTTTCAATCCTTTTACTTCGTGATTCGAAGTGTTCATTTATTGTTGTAAATAGTAATTGGCAATAGCTGTAGGCCTACCTTTGTTTTTATCGTTTTGTATGTTATTACATGTAGGCCTGAATGGCTGATATGGGACGTGTTTTTTCTTCACTTTCTCCCCTCCAGTACATATCCATGGTTAATTAAGGGTGGTTTTTATTTGAATTTTAAATTGTGTGTTTAAAAATTTACTATGCCTCTACTATTTAGATATACTAATTATATTAAAGCTTAAAAAATATCGTTAAAACACGCCTGTTTAAAATAAACAGTGTAGGTGTACCCATATTTATTTGCATTTATTTGCATAGAATCTATTGGTTCAAATTAAGCCAATCAAAAGCTTAGTAACAAATCTAGTGCTCCAAGAAGCTTGATGATAAGAACTAATGATCGGAACCCGTCCGTAACTTGACGAGCACATCAAAATAGTATTGTAAAACGCAACGCCAAGTTTAACCAATGGTTAGACTTGACGAACGGTTAAGTTACGAGGACTTTAGCATTACATTGTAAGATTGGGCCTAAACGGTATAATGCAGCTTTTAGGATAATCAGATGATTTAGTTGTGCTGGTCAGTAGTAAGAAAGGAGTGGCAAAAAATGCAGAAATTGTATTAAGGCCCAGTAAGGAAATAGGTTTAGAAGTGAATGCTGAAAATACTACGTATATGGTCACACATATAACACAGAATAGATACGATAATTTAGAGTTTACTGCGAACAACGTATCATTAAACAGGGTCTCCATGGTCAGAAAATTCTCTTTGTTTTTACTGGAAGAAGATTTGTTTTATTTTGGCAAAAACTTTGTTTTTAATATAACAACTGCATAAATACCGCTCTTTTCTCGCGTTCTCTTCACTGCCACCTTAAGAATTTGACAGCAATATTAATTCATACTCATATGGTTTTAATTATGCCCGACGTTGGTGACCCATTTAACCACCAAGTGCTGTAGTCAATATGTGAGTGTCAGAAGGGTATTGGAATCTCCGCTATTACTTTATAGGAACTCACTTGATATTTCTGGTGTTAACGTCCTTAGGTGGATTTAAACTTGTGGGAAAAATTTAAAACTTGGGCTATTTCAATTTCATTCGTTGTATTAAAATAAATGAGCTCTTTAAATGGACACCACTGAATAGCGGATTTTTCTTTACGATGAACATTTTAGTAAATTCCCGCGACACAATAGCTCTTAGGTTCAGGCAATTTCCCAATAACGGACTTTCTCAATAACGGAAACGAAAACTTTTAGAGACGCATATTTATGCATACAAATGTCTAAACATCGGACAAAAATTGGAAACACCAGTTCATTTATAACATTTGACTGTAGGAATGTCAGGAATTCCATTATCATGCGTGAAGTGTGAGCAGTTCCGCCTTCTCTTTCTATTGAAGGTTTCTAAAATATCCTACGTAGTAATGACTACGTCACTTCAAGGTCGTACCTCTCACCCCTTTCGAGCCATCAGCGGTGGTTGTTCCAGCAGTTTAATCTGTGTTCGTGCCCAAATATACAGTAGAGATGGCCTACTGCTCACATTTCGTTTCATTTGCGAACTTTATTATTATTATTATTTTTATTATTTAGCACCGCGTCTTACTACCCGTTCGGGTTATACGCTTAAGTACTAATTACACTAATGGATTAGGAATTGGAAAGTTTGAATTTAGAGGAAGTGAACCCGCATTTGCGTGGAGGGAGAGTGGAAAACCATTTAGGAAAATCCCCCTATCCATGGTTAATTAAGGGTGGTTTTTATTTGAATTTTAAATTGTGTGTTTAAAAATTTACTATGCCTCTACTATTTAGATATTTAATTATATTAAAGCTTAAAAAATATCGTTAAAACACGCCTGTTTACAATAAACAGTGTAGGTGTACCCATATTTATTTGCATAGAATCTATTGGTTCAAATTAAGCCAATCAAAAGCTTAGTAACAAATCTAGTGCTCCAAGAATCTTAATGATAAGAACTAATGGACTGCACCCGTCCGTAACTTTACGAGCACATCAAAATAGTATTGTAAAACGCAACGCCAAGTTTAACCAATGGTTAAATTTTACGAACGGCTAAGTTACGAGGACTTGAGCGTGACATTGTATGATTGGGCCTAAACTGTAAAATGAAGCTATTAGGATAAGCAGATGATTTAGTTGTGCTGGGCAGTAGTAAGAAAGGAGGGGCAAAAAATGCAGAAATTGTGTTAAAGCCCAGTAAGGAAATAGGTTTAGACGTGAATGCTGAAAATACTAAGTATATGGTCACACACATAACACAGAATGGAGACGATAATTTAGAGTTTACTGCAAACAGCGTATCATTAAACATGGTCCTCGTGGTCAGAAAATTCTCTTTGTTTTTACTGGAGGAATATTTGTTTTATTATGGCAAAAACTTTTTTTAGTATAACAACTGCATAAATACTGCCCTTTTCTCGCGTTCTCTTCACTGCCACCTTGAGAATTTGACGATAATATTAATTAATATGGTTTTAATTATGACCAAAGTTGGTGACCGATTTAACCACCAAGTGCTGTAGTCAATATGTGAGTGTTAGAAGAGTATTGGAAGCTCTGTTATTACTTCATAAGAACTCACTTGATATTTCTGGTGTTGACGTCCTTAGGTGGATTTAAACTTGTGGGGAAAGTTTAAAATTTGGGATATTTCAATTTCATTCGTTATATTAAAATAAGTGTGCTCTCTAAATGGACACCATTGAATAGAGGATTTTTCTTTATGATGGACAATTTAGTAAATTCTCGCGACACAATAGCATGAGCTATTAGAATGAGGCAATTTACCAATAACGGACTTTCTCAATAAAGTAAACGAAAACTTTTAGAGACTCATATTTATGCATACAAATGTCTAAACATCGGACAAAAATTGGAAACACCAGTTCATTTATAACATTTGACTGTAGGGATGTCAGGAATTCCATTATCAAGCGTGAAGTGTGAGCAGTTCCATCTTCTCTTTCTATTGAAAGTTTCTAAAATATCCTACGTATATTCCATTCACGGTAGGAATTACTCTCTGAAAGGTCTTTTTTCCTACCAATATCCTACTATGTAGTAGATTTATGGTAGGGAAAAAGGCCTTTCAGAAGTCAATTCCTACCGTGAATGGAATATAGTAATGACTACGTCACTTCAAGGTCGCACCTCTCACCCCTTTCGAGCCATCAGCGGAGGTTGTTCCGCAGTTTAATCCGTGTTCGTGCCCAAATATACAGTAGAGAAGGCCTACTGCTCACATTTCGTCTCATTTGCGTACTTTATTATTATTATTATTATTATTATTATTATTATTATTTAGCACCGCATCTTACTACCCGTTCGGGTTATACGCTTAAGTAATAACTACACTAATGGATTAGGAATTGGAAAGGTTAAATTTAGAGGAGGTGAACCCGAATTTGCGTGGAGGGAGAGTGGAAAACTATTTAGAAAAAACCACCTCCAGTTCACCTGACCTAGATTTGAGCTTTGATCTCCCCGTTCTCGGTGGTATAGCTCAACACGACTGGCGCGTTAGCTAACTACACCACCGAGTCGGGTAATATGATATAACTGTTAATGTGAGGAATGCCAGGCCTCCACCGTGGTTCGGATTCCACGTTAAACTGTAGGTCCTTAATTTCATCTCACAATCACCCTACCATTACACATTAGCGTAAGTGCGTATAACCCGAACGGGTAGTAAGACGCGGTGCTAATAATAATAATAATATGATATAACCTTTTACAAAACAGAAAACGTATCACATCTCTCGTTGCAACCATAAAATAATCAAGCAGAGATGAGCACAGTTATAGGCTCTAACCTAATATATAGACACAAACTATTAAAACTACCCGGAGGAAAATAAATGAAATAATTAAAATTGTTTTTGGGGGAGTGGGGAATGGATACATAATAAAAGAAAACAAACCATAAGAAAAATTACAAAAGGGGTACAAAAAATATTCTAGAAACAAGATGAATCTAAGTAGAAGTAAAAATTTGAAGCATAAAAATGAAGAGCTTCAAATAAATTGCTTACAGAAGCAAATTAAAAATTACCGTCTCATAAGACTTCGCAGCTGGTGTTTGCCAATTAAAAATTACTCTCTCATAAGACTTTGTAGGCAAGCGTTTGCCAATTAGCTCCGTAAACAGAGTAATTAATTAATATAAAAAAAACAACACCGCCCCTCAAAGAAAACTCAAAAATACAATCATATTTAATAATTTAATACTAATTTTTAAAAAACCTAAAATATAATTAAATAAATGTAATTTTTTTTAAAAGTTCAGTTAACATTGAACTTATCCGTCTTATTTGGTAGGAAAATAAAAACACTGTTACAAATATGTTTAGTTATTTTAATTATCCTTATGTTATAGTTACTCTTGTATATTCTAGTCACTTTGTGGTCACTTTTAGTCATTCGATGGACCCTTTTAGTCACTATGGCCACTTGTGAGTCACTATATTGTCTCATTAGCCCTTATATCGTCACAATCTGTCACTATATCGTCATATTTATTCACTATGACCACATTTAGTTACTATTATCGCTTTTAGTCACTCTGGCTACTTTTAGTCACCTCATGGTATCTTTTCTTCACTATGGTCACGTTATTGCCATTTTGAGTCAATATTTTTTTTTTTTAGTCACTCTTTGAACAATTTTAGTCACTGGCTACTTTTAGTCAATATATGGTTCCTTTCAGTTACTATGGCCACTTTTATTTACTATATGGTTCCTTTCAGTTACTATGGCCACTTTTAGTTACTATATGGTTCCTTTCAGTTACTATGGCCACTTTGTCACTCATTTGCCACTTAGAGTGACTTTATCGTCACATTTAATCACTATGTCGATACTTTTAGTTACTATATGACCACTTTTAGTCACGATGGTCACTTTGAGATATTATGGCTATTTTATCACTCTTTTGTAATTTTAGTAATTCTTTTTTTCACTTTTAGCCCCCCTCTGGTCAGTCAATAGCTTATAATCTCTCTTTGGTAATTTTTACTCTCTCTTTGCTCATTTTTAGTCATCATTTGGTCTTTTTGGTCACTTATTTACTTTGGTTCTGGTTCCTTTCGTCCCTTATTTGAAGACACCTAGGCCCTTGCATCCCTGAACATACCACTCACGGCAAGTGGAGGGTTGCAAACCTCACAGTCAATGAATTGGGACCCCAGGAGCAAGAAACGAATGACCAACACGAAGTTTCGTCAGGACGACCTCCTCTCTTCAAGATAACTGCAGCAGATAAGACTCCCTAACTTGCTGTCCTTTATAACACAAGGTTTGCTAGGAGCATCATGGATCAATATCTACTTCTCGTGCTCAAACATTAGGACCTCGTCATAGAAATATGACAAATCTTACGGGTTATTTTACGAATATCACAAATATAACTTCAAATCAATAAACACAAAAATGAGGTAGAGTGAAATATTATCAATTTTTGTTATCTGGGCCCGCGGAGTAGTGGTCATTGCACCTGGCTACGAGCCTAGGGGTCTCGGGTCCGATTCCCGGCCGGTACCTTGGGTATTTTTCTTTTAAGGAGATTTATTCCAAAGGTCGCCAGGGATTGGTACAGTAGGCTTAAGTTAGGTTTAGGACTCAAACTGGCCCACACCTACATATTCACAGTTATCTGGGCCCGCGGAGTAGTGGTCATTGCACCTGGCTACGAACCTAGGGGTCTCGGGTCCGATTCCCGGCTGGTACCTTGGGTATTTTTCTTTTAAGGAGATTTATTACAAAGGTCGCCAGGAATTGGTACAGTAGGCTTAAGTTAGGTTTAGGACTCAAACTGGCCCACACCTCCATATTCACTATAAGCCTAATCCCATCATCTCATTACGGGGTACGTGTAGACAACCTCTATAGGGGTACACTGGGCAACGCTCTGTTCTACCAGAGCAGAAAATAGTATACATACAGGCGAACGAACTGGATGTCATATCGCTCCCAATCAGTAATGTCATACGCTAAAAAAATGTATCGGTTGCAAAATATGCGTGTTCCCTGGTGTGGGTAAATTATACTCAATTGTTATGATATAACCAAGTGTTTAGAAAATAAATGCTAACTCACTTACCATAGATAGTTTTCCACCCTCCTTCCATAAAAATGCGGGCAACATTTACTTTAAATTATATCTACCACATCTTTGACACACTCTGGTAATTAGTACCTATGCGGTTATCCAGAACGGGTAGTGAGACGCGGTGACAAAAAACAAAAACAAATGTAGGTTCATTTAACGGCGTTCATCTTTCCAAACCAGCAAGTCGTGGAAGTATTTTCGTGCTGATTTATCTCACCAGTAAGATGGAATGAGATTTCTATTACATATGCAAATGATATGCAAGAATTTCTCCCTTCCCCCGCTACTGAGTGGTCTATGATATTTCTTTCTCTTTCTTTCCATTTTCTCTCTCTCTCTCTCCCCCCATTTTCTCCCTCTCTCTCTTCATGGTCTATGATATATTTCTTTCCCTCTCTTTTCACTCTCTCTCTAAAATTCAGAATTAAATAACGTATGCATTTATTCGCTCACCTCCCCCCCCCCTTTCCATCCTGAGTGGTCTCTCCCGATTCGGAGGACCCAGGGTAACCGCGCAATTGACGTAACGCCTCGTTATAGGTAGATTATACTTCATGACGTCACACCTTGTGCTTCATCCTCATCCAATACCAAGACTGTGCTCTTCTTACATCAATGGAATGTACATACAAACAATACTATAGTTTTATGAGCTAAACAAGAGGTCTACAAACTTTTTGGTACATGGCCCACATAATATATTTTACACGTTTTTGTGGACCAAAGTAAAACTAAATATTTTTATATTTGAACGAATAACATTTATATGGATCTTTTTGGATAAATCAGCATGATATTATTCAGAATGAAAGATAAATGTAACATATTACAAATAAAGACAGCAGGGCACACATATTTTCAAAAAACATACTCATATTTAAGCATTGGAAGATTTCAATCGCAACCAACAAACCATAGAGTTTTGTGCAACAAGATCAATGGAAATGGTGGGACTGCTTTTTCAAACTCAAAATATTGCTAAACTGAGGTTTCCAGCTTGAGGTGCCCATTACTAGAATGGACTTCAAATTTGCTCAATAGTTCGACTTGACATACTTCATGCTTAAAAATTTGAATTCACATAGGCTGTTTAACTAATAACTGACACAACTCCACAAGAAAATCACTACAAATTTGGAAACTGCTCTGGCTGCAAAGATTTATTAAATTGGAACAGATTTCCTTCTTTATAAGTTTGTTTCAGCATGTCATCTGATTCGAGATAAATGATTTCCATTTGAAACTGCCTTAGGAGTGTTTAAACATTAGTCAGATGGATTTTAAAATAGCCTGATTCCATCCGTTTTTCTATCAAAATCAGAAAATCATCCCCGAATATTTTTTTTAAAGTCAGAGATGCGTTCTAATGCAAATTAAGAAGTAAAGCCTACTTCACGCTACTCATGAAATTTTTCACTACATGGTATCGTACCCCTCAGGTTTGGGAACTCGAGGTAGGGAACTATTAAGCTCGTTCAACTTCAAATCCTTGATAGGAACCTCTGATCTGATAAGATAGTGTTGATGAAGAATTATGTTCTTACACTTTAAAAAAAAACAGAATATATTTCAAGTTTTTGGTTCACATAAAGAGTAATCCAGTCCGCGATTCTACATACATTTAGTATGAAAGTTATTACAGAAGAGCTCCGATTTTCAGATATCAGGGGTTGATATACCCTTCTTGTTTATCTGTGAAAGTTTCTGGCTACCTATTACAAATGGTGCAACCATCATTTCGTGGAGGAACACTGTTTGCTCACTGTGAACTTAAGGACTCAAAATATCAACTCTGGCTAAGGAAGTGCGTAGAAATAAATTTGATCACGCAGTTCCTAAATGACTATAGTCTGTATGACTTAAGCTTTACTTTAATCATATAGTCTAACACCACTTATTTACATATTTCTTGTATTGCGTTACTATTACAATAAGTATAACATTAACATATTAAATACCTTTATTTACTTGTTGGTATTGCGATCATTGCTCTAAGGGGTTATACTAATTAACTAACCCCCTAGCTATATGACAATGGTAAATGAACCAAGTTATTAACGTTCACCTCTTCTTCAAGTAGCGCTATTTTTTTGTCCTGAATGCATGCCTTGACATGCGCGAATAAATAACAAATAAAATTTGTTTCAGTTTGCAACTATACATTCAAATGATTTATATGGCCGGTTATGTCCGCAAAAAATACCACTTTTCAAAGCCAGTCACTGTTTGATAGAACTGATTGAGGCTGGTTCTTATCTCTGTGAAATGAATCAATTTATATGTAATAATTTTTATTTATAATAAATAGTCAATATAATTACTTATTTTTAAAACTAGGTAGCATCTTTCGTGACTTTCCTCTTATAGCCTGGCCTCTGCCAGGAGACTTGGAACTACCTAAACATAGTCACAACCTGTTCTGTTGAAGGTTTAAGGGGTGGAAGCAGCTGTCTCTTTCACTGTGGGTTGAGGTATTTAATCAAATGACGCTTGCAACTGAAAATAAGAGTTTGCATTTCCGACATCACTTTGGCTTTGTGTCGTGAGGGGAAGCACACATGCGGACAGGAACTGAGCATGTCAAATATATACTGCGCGGTTAATAAATAACGAAGGGAAACAATTAATTTGTTTTTTGATAAAATCTTGGGGCGAGCTGGATATAATCATTTGGCAGGCCGTAGTTTGGAAGACCCTTTGATTAGGCCGACGCTAAGTCCTACCGGCTCTAAGTAAAGTCTGTATTGAGTGAATTAGTCGTCCAGTTGACGTGATGGTTCGAATAATTTATCGATATTTTCGTCTACGTCTCTTACAGAGGTCAGCAGTTCACTCACTCTTGGTCCCTACCAAGCCTGTCACTTGCTCAATAAATGCTCTACAAACTTTAGCGTCTTGACGGGTAATGTATGAGCGTGATAACGCTACATTTAGTGTAATTGACCTCAATGTAAAAACTTTGTTTCTATTCGTCTGCACGGTCACGTTAAGAGAGGGATGAAAGGTTAGTCTGGCTTTTTGAATAAAAGGTTCACCCTTGTCGTGTTAAGCTACCAGTTTTTTCAGCTACCATTTACCAGCTACCAGCCTCCACAACACTTCACTGGCTTCCTTCTCCTTGCCCAATAAATTCTAGTAGCTCTTCAAATGATTCCACTGAAACGCATTCAAGCATGAACATTACAATCAGTGAAACATACAAGCAATATAACAAATATGAACCTTCAAAATAAGCCAAAACCGTGCGGAATACAGCTGACAGCCCCTTGTACACCAACATCAGATCCTACTTGCCGAATTCCGCGAGCTCTCGTCGGAAAGCCTTACTAAACTTTGCAGGCAGAAATACGGACCATTGCCTGTCCAATATAGTGACTATCCGCCTACCCTACCTCGAATTTATACCTTTTATCGTTGTGACTTTATTGGCATTGCCTATATCTGGTCTGTTAACCTTCTATTCTTTATTTAGTTTCATCCAATGGAAGATAGACGTTGTGCAGCTAACAACTTGTAAATATTTATGATTTTACCTAAATGGTCGCCATGAATTTATACCTGACCCTTCAGGTAGACTTCAGTAGACTCTGTGCAGCTAGCATAGCATCTTGTTAAGCTTTATGATTTTACCTAAATGATTGCCTTGAATTCACACCTGACCCTTTAGTAGACTACAGTTAGACTATGTGTGGCCATTTCTGAGAGTTTTCAAACGGTACCCAACCACTTCTGAGATACTTCAGTCAAACTACGTTTGACCATCTCTGAATGTCTTAAAACGATGTCCAACCACCTTTTTGAGACTTTGTTTGAAATAAATTTTTTTAGCGTCTTACTACCGGTTCAGGCTATGCGCTAATTTAATAGTTACGATTATGAAGGTTATATTTAGAGGAAGTTTATTGGCATTTGTATGTTTTATTTGGACATTATCAGTACAGACGCAACATAAACGTGCGCATGTTTCACGTGAAAATGGCGTTTCATTAGAGTTTTTACCCCCGATCCTCATCCAACAGCGAAAATTCAACCATTGTATGTTGCATTTATGTTTTATTTCAAGAGTTTTTTTTATGCTCAAGCCATTGAAAATTAGTTGTATAGTTAGCAATCCCCAATTATCTGGGCTGTTCATTGAAGCGTATGAGCATGCTGCTATCATGCAGACTTCTGTTAATGGATTTCACAAAACAAGGGTCATTCCTTTCAATCCAAATGTGTTTAGTGCTAGGGATTTTTTGAGGCACGCTCAGTCACTACAATCGTCAGGAAGCAACAAGGGGACCTAATACCTGTCCTGCTGACCAACCGTCAACAAAAAGTCCGAGGACCAGCAGCCCACAGTCAGTCCTAAAGACATCCAGTGATCCAGCCATAAACATCTGATCGA
Source organism: Timema californicum (assembly GCA_902141385.1). Lineage (NCBI taxonomy): Eukaryota > Metazoa > Arthropoda > Insecta > Phasmatodea > Timematidae > Timema > Timema californicum. The sequence goes on from CABFOW010003580.1 coordinate 68,455, forward strand.
ACAGGTTCAGCAACTTCACACCAAAGAAAAATTGAAGAGGCCTCTGCAAAGAAAAAGGCTCCACCTAAGAAAAAAACTTGCGCTGCACAAACGTGAAACTATCCTCCAGAAAAACCAAAACAGAAACGACCAGTGACAGTGACGACGTTAAATATGATGACTCATTTGATGACAGCAACAGTGAGGATGATGATGCTGAGTGTCCGATTTGTGGGTAAAAATATCCCGCAGATAGACAGGGTAGAAAATGGCTCTCCTGGCATAAAATGCTTCACATGGTTTCATGAAACATGTTCCACTGCCAAAAGCTGCGGGAAATTTATTTGTGACACTAGCGTGGAAGGATAAACGCTCATCTTAAAAAATAATTACAAGGTTTTTTTCAACTCTTTCTGAGTTTTGCAAAATTTCCGTTTTTAATTTTCTATAATTATAACATTTTGTATTAATTCGCTACATTCGACTAGTTATGCTCGCATTTGTTATGACGTTTTGTAAATCAATTTAATAAAGTTGAACATTAAAAAAAAATTTGTAGTTCACATTATTGAAATTTGTTTTAGTAATTATTTAGGGGGACGAAACTAGGAACATATTTTTTTGTTTTGACAAACGTAGGTAATTTTGAATTCTTGTTTGTTCTAACTATTGATTATAAAGGTGATGTGGCTTGGTTTTCATGTAAAGGGATAGTTAACGAAGGTAATGTCAAATTTTGGAGCTCTTACATCAGTTAATACGATCTCCAAGTACAAAAAAGTGACTAGAGGATGAAATTAGGCTCCCCTACTTACTATTATTACTAAAAACATTTTAATCCTTTATTTGTTTATTTAAAAAATATTTCAATATACTTAGTATTTTTAGCTAGAAATCAACAACGTATTTGTTAACTATATCCAAAGACATACAATTACATTTTTTGAGGACAACCTTAAAAGTTAGTTAAGTGAGTAAAATATAAAACTCTCCTGGCATAAAATGCTTCACATGGTTTCATGAAACATGCTCCACTGCCAAAAACTGCGTGAAATTTATTTGTAACACTAGCGTAAAAGGATAAACGCTCATCTTAAAAAATAATGACAAGGTTTTTTTTCAACTCTTTCTGAGTTTTGCTAAATTTCCGTTTTTTATTTTCTATAAGTATAACATTTTGTATTAATTCGTTACATTCGACTAGTTATGCTCGCATTTGTTATGACGTTTTGTAAATCAATTTAATAAAGTTGAACATTAAAAAAAAAATTGTAGTTTACATTATTGAAATTTGTTTTATTAATTATTTAGGGGGACGAAACTAGGAACATATTTTTTGGTTTTGACAAACGTAGGTAATTTTGAATTCTTGTTTGTTCTAACTATTGATTATGCGATGTGGCTTGGTTTTCAGGTAAAGGGATAGTTAATGAATGTAATGTCAAATTTTGGAGCTCTTACATCAGTTAATACGGTCTCCAATTACAAAAAAGTGACTAGAGGACGAAATTAGGCTCCCCTGCTTACTATTATTACTATAAAAACATTTTAATCCTTTATTTGTTTATTTTAAAAATATTTCAATATACTTAGTATTTTTAGCTAGAAAATCAACAACGTATTTATTAACTATATCCAAAGACATACAATTACATTTTTTGAGGACAACCTTAAAAGTTAGTTAAGTGAGTAAAATATAAATTAATGTGGAATTTTTTAAATGTAATGCGACACGGCATTTTTAAATATTAAAATTTTTACTAAAATAATATTATTTATACTATATTGATTTGACTAATTATTAAAAACAAGGAACTTTTTTTTAAATAAATTACAAACATAAAATAAAAGCGTCATTTTGTTTGCATACATTGGGCCGGTTCTTTTTCTCATTTTTTAAAAGTTGAATTTTAAATTTCTTACTAAAACAATAAAATTATGATTTAATTCCTTCATAAAAATTAACCTAGATAAAGATATATTACTGTTATTATTCTATTTTTATTTTCTATAAACATTTAAAATGTTTATATTTTTCAATCTTAATTTATCAGCTCTTCTAATATTTTGGAACTCCTTCAACTAACTTTACTTGGTTTATATATCTCTTCAAATCTGTAACTGAAGTTTTCAGTCACTTACACTACACACAAGAGAGCTGAAACTTTTCATAATTACTTAATTGGGTGTATTTTAAAGATATCTTATCATCGACATATTATTAAAATATGAGAATCGAAACCATACTAGAGAGTAAAAACAACATAAAATCCGTATAAAAAATGAAATTCTTCTACAGTATTAACAGCGCAGCATTTTTTATCTGAACAGAAGGGATTTAGGCATTTTCTTCTAATAATTCCATCGATAATACAAGCGAGAGATAGAAATTGGTTTGGTCAGCGACTCTTAACCAGGGCTGCACAAGCTTGTGTCGGGGTTCCGCGAGAATTTGGTCGGCCAATAACGTTTGGACAATGATGAAATATGTTAGTAGAACTCGTGTGTCTGAAGAAGATAAAGAGAAGAATGCTGTTAATTAATGTTAGCGAGGCTAGTAAAAATTTTGATACGCCAGTTCAAGTACTGAAGGCCAATAATTAGTAAATATAAATAGACAATAAATACGCATGATATATTTAATTCAAAACTATGAGTTAAATATAATTCATAAACCCTACTGGTGTACACGTATATTTTGTTATTCACCCCTGTCGAGCATAATATGTGTCAACCTGTTGGGGTTCCCCGAGATTTTACGAAATATTATAGGGGTTTCTCCAAACAAAAAAGGTTGGGAATCCCTGGAGGTAAATATTGATAGTTGACAGATGTCCTCTGTCTTGCATTAATTTCTAAGGAGACCTTGATGGTACATCTTGAACTAGATAAGAATGATTGAGCAGAAAAATGAAAAAAAACTTCAGTTTAAACCAAAATCCATACAAATATAATAGGCTAGTGAGTCAAATAGCAAAGCCATTATTTTGGTTAATTATGGTCATAGCAGCATTTAGTTTTATCCTTTAAATTGAAAAATGACACCTGGGCACGGGAATTGAACCTGGGACTGTTGGTTTAGTACGCCAATGCTCTTACCACGGAGCTATTCCGGAATCTTCTCTTTACCGGGCCCATTCTTCACTTATCTTTTAAGGTAGTGTCTTTATTTATCACACAGTTGTATCCGACGATTTCCGCACGTCCATCACAGACTCTGCCTTAAAATATGAGTAAAGAATTAACCTAGACATGGGACAATTCCGGGATATCTCAGTGGTAAGAGCATTGACGTACTAAGCCAAACGTATTGGGTTCAATTCCTGTGTCTAAGTGTCATTTTTCAATTTAAAGAACAAAATCAATATAATAAGCAAAAGGTGACCTGGCAGTCTAGGGGTAAGGTGTCAGACTTCTGTGCTGACGGCCGGGGTTCAATCCTCGGTCCCGGCACAGATGTATCTGATTACCAAACCCTTCCTTCACCTCTGACAAGAC
>CABFOW010003581.1:0-13042 GCA_902141385.1 Timema californicum
TTTCAAATCCATAGAACGGTTTTGTCACAATCTTTTATTTAGTTTTACCATGTAAGCAAGTGTTGACCGGCCTCTTAACATACACTCTTCTAAGACAGGTGCACCATCTAGCAGAAAAGGTAAAAATCCTTACAGACAATTTAATTATAGTTAGAAAAAAAGTTTTTATGGCTTATAAATTCCTCTAAATAGCCAATATTTCATATTTTTTGTGAGGAGGGATCACCAACATTTTCTTGCGAATACTATAGAACAGCATACCTGTTAAATTTATCAGAATACGCCACTGAATATACTATACATTAGTAATATTAGTATGATGTAAATACAATCAAAATAAAAAATTACACTGATGAAATACCTATATTATTATTTACTGAATATATTTACGGTCTACTTGTAAGAAGTGTTGGTATTTAATGTATTTATTTACACCAGTACGCTTAGAGGTTTAGTTGGGTTATGGAACTGACAAGGAGATCCAGGATAGTTCAATAGGTACAGAAGTTCGCAAGTAGAGCTGAATGACCAGGGTTCAAATCTCTGTTCTTTCGTAATTTTTCTATCATTACACAATCGCTCTATCAGAATGTCATCTGAAAATATATAATGGTTTAATTCAAAATAGTTTGGAAAAAATTATAATGGGACTCATCATACGCATCAATGGATACGCAGGCTGAACGTCAAGTTCCTCTAATTTGATTTGTTTTTACGGCAAGGTCCGCATTCGAATCCCGGGAGAATTTAATGAGTGTATTTTTCCTAAACGGATTATCACTCTTCCTCCACACAAATATAAGTACACTTTCTCTAAATTCTACCTTCACCATCTTTACACGCCCTTTGAGTATTAATTACAAGTATGTGTATAGGCCAGACAGGTCTTCAGACATGGGGGGAGGGGGAGCAGGTGGGAGGCTAGAGATGTAAACCTACGCATATATTCTAAAATGGGAGCTTAGGCCAGGGAATATGTCTTTGTAACATCTTGGATCACTCGAATATATAAGCTATCAACTATTCTACAATAAATAATGAATAAATAAAAGTACACAAGGCATTTATAAAAGTACGAAAGAAGTTATGACTGGAATTCAAACCCCAATGGCCCCTTTACCGGAAGTCCAGTCTCTTACGAGAATGACGCCTGACCTTTCATGCATCTAAAACTTGAAGGTTATGTTATGTTAGGTTGGGTAATATTGACACAGGTCTGTCATAGACAGGATTAAACACTAAAAGTACAAAAGAATGCTAAAAGAATTTAAAATACTTCACAATAATGATTTAAAACAGTGTTATATGTGAATGAGAACAGAATAATACTCAAATTTCATACAAAACACTTTATCAATAAACTTTTCATTTTGATATTCTTTTTATCACCCAGTATTATTATCCGTTTGGGTTACTAACCTTTTTTGCTATTGAATATCAAAATAAACAAAACTTTTTTAATCCTGATAACAGTGGTGGCTCGTAACTAAAATTAGTGGGGGTGCTGCTCCAGAAAATTGTTAGCCTTTGTTTTAAAATTGTGTAAAAGGAAAAAAGCATGTATAAAAAGAAAATTTATTCAGGAACTTGATAAAATCTTAACAAAAAACGTATTTCATTTACTTTAACATAAATTGTTACAGTTCAAGATTGATCTATTAATTTAAAAATGAAATCCATTCTTCTTGTTTTAATTTGCGCAAAAAGTTCAATAATTTTCTCCTTGATTTCTGGATGACAATTTAGGAAATTTTTCTCCATTTAAAGTGTTGAAAGTACATTTAGTCTTTCCGAATTCATAGTAATTCTTAAAAAAGGTTTTATTCTTTTCAATGTTGAAAAGCAGCGCTCTGCCTCTGATGTAGTCATGGGAATTGTCAAGAGGATTTTTATCAGTTTCGTAATTTCACTAAAAACATCATCTAGATTATTTTTCAAGATAAATTTCAGCAGCTCAATTAATTTGCAATATTCATGAATATCAGTCCTACAATATAATATTTTTAGTTCAGTTTCAAGCTTTTCTTTGTCAATCATGGGATAATCTTCAGTGGTCAGTACTATCTCTTAAATATTAAATCTAGTGAAGCAATTGTTGTTGAACAATTTAGCAGCTACTAAGTGTTTAGGGGAAGAATATCTGTCCATTATATCAACACATATATAGTCACACACTTCCTTAGCTTCTGCCATGAGATGTCTTTGAGGGATTCTTTGAAGGACCTTTAGTTTCTCAATTCTAAAATAGCAGTTTGGAAATTTGTTATATTTTCACTAACTTTAAACACACTCATTTCTCGAGATTGCATTTGGTTGTAAATTATTTTAACATGAGGCATAATCTGATGAAAAAGCTCTTACCAAAAGTTGAAATTATCATCATTCAAGTGTTTTAAAATTACCTGTTGCTTCTGCAATGGTTTGATCTGCACTTGGGGTTGACTGAATTTCAGTAAGGCAGTTTTTTAAAGGTTGCAAATTTTCATGAACTCTGTTTATGGTCCGTATGTTGAAATTCCACCTTGTAGAGGATGGACGTGGAATTCTGACCTCCATATGTTTCTTGAGAATGGACACACGTTGTGGTGATCTTGATAAGAATGTTGGAATAGCCAGAATGTCAGAGAAAAAAATTCTTGCATTTCGTGTAATACCTGCTGCATTTCTCATTATTTAATTAAGTTGATGTGCATCACAGTAAATGAAATGTGCATTACAATAAACTGCTTTTATTTTTGCTTGAACTCCTGCTTTTTTTCTTTTCATGACATTTGGACTATCAAATGTCTGAGCTATCAGTTTTTGTCCTTTTCGTTGAAGGATTATGTCCAATTGTTCTAAAATACGTTTTGATATGCCATCTGCAGTTTGATTTTCTGGAATAAAGAATCCCTAAAAAACGCTCAAATATGTCTCCATTCAATACGTACCGTAGAACAAGGACCATTTGAGTGTGTTCCCGAAACATATGTTGTGTTATCAGCCATGGCAGCTACAAAGGAAGCTTTTCTAATTTCCATCCTTATCGCCTCATGGTATATTTGTAGCAGGCAGTCAAGTATCTCATTCTGACATTCTGAATGGTCTTAGAAACACCTTTTAAGATTGCACTGGTTTCTAAGTGATTATTCAAATATGAATCTAATTTAGATGAAAAATTTACTAATCCTCTAAATACCCCTAGATTTACTGAATCGTCTTTCTCATCATGTCCACGTGAGGGAGTTTCGAAGTTTATACAAAAGTAAATGCAGTCTTTTATTTTGAACAAAATTTCACGTTATTTTTTAAACTTTTATATTATGCTATTTGATTGAAAGTCTGTATACCTCACTAAGTTTTCCCCTAATACTTACGGTTCCTGAAAGTGACAGGGAAACAACATTATCAACGTGCTTCTTTGATTTATCATGCGTTTCAGTTTTTTTATTTTATTTTGTTTATATTTCTAAAACCATCTTTTGTCCACGGTATATCACCTCCAAACAGCAAACACGGGAAGCAAAACATTACATTTTTTACTTCAGAGCCGCAAAGCCAACTTTTCCGTTGGTACCATTAAGAATTAAAGCTACGAATATATATTTCTTGTTGTTGCTTTTGCCTGGCTGAGATACAAGAATATCAGGTGTTGAACGACCTCTTTTCTTAACTGTAACTTTCTAATGGAGAGATAGCTGTGAAAACTTAATCTGTTGAAGTTCACTTACAGTCACAGAACTTATTTATTGGGGATGCAAGGCCATGGTTAAAGTTTTCTGTTAAATGAAAGAATCGAAAAAAAAATGAATTAAATAGAATAGCTGGAAGAAGAAGAAGAATAATCTAACTCTACACTCTTCTACACTTTATCACATTCAAGAATATGGTACACAGTTTTTAAGCACAACACACGCTGAGTAAAAACAAACTTCCTTCCGCCATCACGCCAGAGCCGGCAGTGCGAGAGCAACAGTGCTCTCTCTACCTGGCAGTCCCACCTTCCTCCCCACCCCACTCCAATGTGCGCATGCGCACAGCAGTCAAATACCACGTCACTGGCACTGTGAAGCACACAGTTCCATACAAAGATTTTTGTACCTTTTTCATAAACTGGGGATGGCTAATGAAGTACTGACATTAAGCTTAAGGAATATATATTGTACTACAAAAATAAATAAGGATTTAAAGAAAAAAGAACTCATTATATTAAATGTTATCGATAATATCAAGTGTAAATAGGGGGTGCTGCAGTTTCGCAGTTCACATTTACTAGACGCCACTGCCTGATAATATAATTGTGTTTTTAAATATGACTAAGTAGTGTTTATTACTTTCTAATACTTACTTAGTCTATGGTATTAAGAACTCGAGAGTTCATTGCCGCACTTACTAAAGCCTAAAGTACGCCACCTATACTTACCTGGCGCGAGTCTTATAGAGTCCACTTCATTACTTATGAGGATGACATATAAAGATGTATACTTGCTTTGGGGGAGAAATTTCTCTAGTAATTTACTGATTACCTTTTTTTTTTTCAAGATATTAATATTTTAAAATATGGATTTAGCAATTAGGTTCAAAATGTGTATTTGTTAAGATTTTTTCATTATAAATAGTTGTATATATTTGTTTTTCTAAAAGAAAAATAATTTAGCAATAGTAGTAAGTTAACCAATTACTGAGTTTTGTAACGTTAGATTTTTTTGAAAATGGCTCTACTGATTAGGTTAAAAACTGAAAACGGGGGACTATTTTGCATTATCAATATTAATGTATTTTTATTTATCCAAACAAATTAGTTTAAGGGTTGTTTAGCTAGGATGAATGATATACAATTTTAATTTCTTTTAAATTAATCTTGAAGAGTGAATTCAAATCAATAGTTTTTCATGATAAAATGAAAACAAATAATTTATTTTTGAGAATTTAAATTTTGTTAAATAGCCATATTTGAACAATTTGGTTTAAAATGTATTAATAAAGAGTGTTTATTGTGAGTAACAAGTTGATTTGTTTGTTTTGATGAGGATAGTTTATTCAAAACATGTTTTTGATCATTTTGAAAATTATCTTTGAAGCTATACTAACACAATATGAGAAGGTTTGTGCGATTGTGTCTTACCATTTATTTACTATACTATTTCGTGTATTTATTTTAATTTTCTTGTGAATGTGAGGAATGCCAGGCCTCCACCGTGGTTCGAATTCCACGTTAAACTGTAGGTCCTCCATTTCATCTCACAAACCTACCATCACACATTAGCGTAAGTGCGTATAACCCGAACGGGTAGTAAGACGCGGTGCTAATAATAATAATAATAATATTTTAATTTTCATTGTTATGTTTATTTTAATTGCTTACCTGTAGCTAAAAAGATAATGGAAGTTTCTATTGGTGAAATGTTCGAGTGACACATTTAATTTCATGTCACCCACTTCGGAGGCCACATGGTCTAACACGCTAATGTCGCGAAGACTAGACTGATGATGACAGGGAGATCAAGGTTAGTATTTTGGTCGAGTGTAGTGTAATGAAGGGATTTTCCAAAATGGTTTCCCACTCTCTCTCCTCGCAAATGTGGGTACACTTTCTATAAATATAACCTTCCTAAACCCTAAAACCATTAGCATAATAAGTACTTGAGCGTAAATCCCGAATGGGTAGTAGGACACAGTGCTAAAATAAATAATTTCACATTGAATTATTTATGTTGGCCATTCATGTTTTTGTACATAATATATAGATAGTGTTATTGTCTTTACACTATGTCACAAACATCTTTTTTTTCTTTCAAAATATATTTCTGTCCATGTAATATGTATTCCAAATAGCTTTTCATGCTATTAAGTAAACTTTATTAGGGCTGATTGTATAATGTATTTTTTTTTAATTTCTGGGTGCTGCTCATAATATTATGTAACTTAAAATATTTTTATCTAAAGATTCGGGGTTTATGTAAACTTTATGATCATCTCTAAACTGTCTTCACAACTAAAGCTTGTATTTGTTTAGGTAATGTAAAATTCACACATATAAATTGATTAAGTTGTATTAGTTTTTTTATGTAAAACCATTTGTATATTTTTTTTATTATTGTCCGTCAAAAGTTTTACAAGTCAAATGGAAAACGATATATATGTAAGATCCACTTATTTTTTAAAAGTTTGGGACGCCATAGAACGTTAGAGGCATCATAATATTGAGGCCAAACAGTCCATGATTACCATAATTTCTTTAGCCAATGAGAAAGTAAAAAGGCTAGTAATTGTAATTAATATTATTCTAAATAATGTTTAGTTCAGTAAAATTAGATAGTTTAAAAACAAAAATAAGTCTGTATTCAATTATATATATTTACTATTGCTAACTAATGTTCATTGATATGTTCGGGTTCGGATTATACTCTATAATTTGATTTTGAATACAATAATATGAGCTATTTATTCAATGTGAACAGTTAGTAAGACAGGTGCTTAGAAAATATAAAAACATGTTCAATTAATGAGTTAAAAAATAATATTCAATTATGTGCCCACCAATAAGTATTTTCCTGCTCTTACTGTCAACATAGGCCTCGGCCTAAACTATAATACTACCAGTGATGGGCACAATCGAGTAAAAATAATCAAGTAACTCGATTGTGTTGTGTAATCGGGAGTGCTTGATTCTTCCGAGATTACTCGAGTAACTTTACTCGGACCTTGTTATTGTAGCAATTATTACTCCAAGTAAACAGAATGGGGCCAGTCAAGCATAAACATCACTTACCCGATATCACCGACCTGGCTAAGCACCTCGAACAACAAACATCCGACCACATAAAACACACGCGAGCAACTGTCAAAAATGAGCCTAGTGCCGCATCTCGCCGTTAGAGACCACCACCACCACGCTCAATCCGCCCAACTTCAAAGAAAAGACGAGAAGAAGAGGGTAACTGCCAGACTTTGCCGGAATAATGGAGAATGTTCTTCTGCCGCGCACGCTCCCTTCCCCTGTGCCTCTCATATTCGACGAGTGTGTGCCATATAAAAGACCATCCATCGAAGAACCTGTCACTCTTGGACGTAGCTGGGACCATGTAGCAGAAAATAGGGAAAATGTTATGATGAATGAAATAATTATTGAAGCTATCAATGTGTTAAAGAATGGCAAAGCTGCGGGCGGAGATATGATCACAAGTGAAATGCTTAAGTGTGGAGGCATGGCACTTTTTTGCCAAATTGTAAGAGCTGGAATTTCTAATGTTCTGAAATGAATGGAAGAATGCTGTCATTGTTCCTTTGTACAAAGACAGTAAGAGTGAATGTACAAATAATGGGGAAATTAGTTTGTTGAGTTTTCCAGGAAAAGTTTTTGAGAGAGTCTTAATTTAGAGGGGTCATGAAAAAAGTGTGGTCAAGATTTGGACTGTGCAATGTTGTTTCATGCCAGCTAGATGTTGCATGGACCAGATATTCACATTGTAGCAAGGATATTGTACATTTATTGATCTGAAGAGACAAACGATCGGATGATAAGGAGTATTGTGTGGATGTGTTGTTAGTAAATGAAATTATGGTGGAATATGATGGAATTAAAGCGTGTGTAAGGGTGGATGGAGCTTTGAACGAATTTTTTGATATTTAACAGGGTGTTAGACAAGGTTGTGTTATGTCCCTATGGTTGTTTAATATATTCAAGGCTAAGTGTAAGAAGGATACTTGTGAGGACGCGGTTTGTATGCAAATGGACAATGAGAATGTGAGTGCTGTTATATGCAGATGATGCTATATTAATGGCTGAGAATGAAAGTGACTTACAGAATGCATTAAATAGTTTGAATATAGCGACAGGCAGAATAGAATTTCAATAAATGTCTCCAAAACTAAGGTGATAGTTTTAGATAAAGGTGTGTAGCATGTCAATTATGTAAAATTGACATATACACCAAGAGACTACATAAAAGTACTAAATTATGATCATTATTATAACGGAATCCAAAGAAGAGAATTAAAATCAACATATTTATGAATAATATGCTTCAATATCTACTTTCCATGACTTTGTGGGCTCGGAAACAGCCACCATGCTTCCGAGAAAAAAATACTACAAGTGTGTAAAGTAACACTCACGAGACGAATCCTTATAAAAATACTACAGTTGAATCCAAAGAAGATAACTAAAACTTATTTATTTAGTAATATCCTTCAAGTCTTACCATAACAAGATGGGCTCAAATACAATCACCATGCTTTCAAGGAAATTACGGCGAGTTTGGCTGAGACACCAGCATGGTAAATCTCATACACGTCCTCGCTGCATCACCCAATAGTTGAAATGGATGAGACCGGCTTGGAAGCAAAGTCTCTAGCTTAGAGCGCTGCTGCTCTTGCGGCGTTCCTTGGGACGTCGGCATTTTCCTTCCCCCCCTTGTTGCCGTCCCTCCCATTAGCCTGTGTTTACGCTTTATTCCTGTTTGGTCAGAGAAATCGTATATAATGAGTGCCGCTCAGATTCACTTATTGTATTGTATCGTATTGTATCGTATCATCGAAGAAGGAAACGCAGCTCTATCACCTACAGAATTACCAGCTCCACATGAAGTTTGGATCGTGGGGCTCACCACGTCATCGAGGGAAATCCTCTTCAATCTCCTAAGTATCAAGGCGTTATTAATAAGGCCTTCAGACTTATGGGTCTAGTCTAACAGACTAGAATTTGTTTTCATGTCCTTCAGACTTAGTTTATATAGTAGAGGCGACTATGTTTGTCATGTCCTTCAGACTTAATTTGTATAGTCGAGGCGACTATAATGTTTATTATTGACTTAGTCGAAGTGACTATTTTTCTAGATTTCTTATTTCAGTCAAAGTGACTAGATTTTGGTTTAGTGTCCTTCTGACTTGGTTGGTGTAGTCAAAGTGACTCTAATGTGTTGAATCATTCTTGTTGGCATGCTTTGCGTCTGGTATTAGCTGGGGTGGGTAAAACGCAGAACTCCACTAGTTTTCATAATGGGGTCAGCGCAGATGCTTTTACTTTTAGCCTGTTGTTGGCTCCTATTGGCCAAGTATTAAAAGTAAGTGTGTACTAAAGTAATGTTGTACTATTGAGTGCTCTGGCAGTACTTAATGGGAAAAGGACCGGCCATAGTACTATTTGGTGTTAGCACCTATTTGCTAGCCATCTACCAATGTAGTTAACAAACCTTTCTCATATCATTCATCATACAATGTTATCTTCAGGACTTTGTTAAGTCCCAATCAAGCAAGCTAGTTCAAGTTATATATATATAATAGTAGCTCTAAACTTAAAGGATTTACAGTTAACTTTCATTGGTAATAGTAACTATTTCACTGTTTTTCCTTTTAGACACTACTGACAGTAGCCTGACACTTGCACAGCTGGTTTGATAGTGAATAGGCTCTCTTCCAGCCTACTGCCTTTGACCATGCTGCCTTGGGCACTTATTTACCTGAGCAGCTGCAAGACAACCCTATCGTTTGGACTTGCTATATGTCAACACATCTTGTATTTAACGTAAAATTTTCCAGGATCCACGATATGTTGTTTTCCTGAACCTATACATATTACACGTTCAATTGTCAACCAGCATTAATCTTGTATAACTATTGTAATCTTATATCTCATTTATGTTTTTCTATAATCAATCTATTTATTGTTAACTTAATTATTTGTCTTGCATAATAAATTATCTAGAACAATACAGTCGTTACAATCTGCGAAATTGTTACAGATGGATCAGGAAATGATTTTAAACTTAAAATAAATGTAAAATTGTTGAAACATGTGAATGATTTGGTGTATTTGGGCAGAATGTTTTGTAAAAATGGAAGAATTGATAGTGAAATTGACAGACAAGTGAATGCATCAACGAGATTAGTCGGATGTTTGTGGACTATTGCAAATAATGTAGTACTATCAAAAGAATAAACATGGCAGTATATACAAGTGTGTTAATGCCAATGTTTTTGTATGTATGGGAAGCGTGGGTCTGTAAGGATAAATACGAGTGTGGTTGGAATGAGATACCAGCTAAGAGATGTATGAGGAAAAACTCGTATGGACAAAGTCAGTAATGAATGGGTGTTGAAGGTGTTTGAAATGGAATTCAATAGGTCTATGTGCAATTAGTGCCTTACGTTGGTTTGGGCATGTTGAGAGGATGAGTGTAGATAGAGTGACGAAGTAAATATATGATAGAAGAGTGTATATATCAAAAGGAGGTATGTTATATAAGACGAATATGTGAAAAAGAGTAGCATTAAGAGTTATAAGAATAAAAGCACATGTATGACTCAGAAATGAAGAGAGTATGCAAGCATAGGGAAGTGTGGAGAAAGTTACTGAGGATGGATTATAGGATTGTTTTGTACTTGCATAATACTTTCGAAAATGCAAGTTCTTTACCGCAGACTTGTATAGACAAATTTTTAATTTCCCAAATGTTAATCCCTATTATTAAAAATTCCAAACTTCATAGCTCATTAAACATCAAAAGGAGATACCATCTGTAGTAGAATGTATAGAAAGGTTAGTTAATCAATTTGGCCGGAAGGATAGTGGCAAAGTCGTCACTTCTTACCAGTTTTTAAAGCTACTATCACTATTCCACAAGATACTAGTAGCATTAAGGAGAAGTAATGTTTTAAATCGATCACCTGATAAAGCCTGGAGCCGAAACGTGTTAGTTTTCCTACATGCAATGTTGGTGAATATTAAAATAAATAACACATGTAACTTGAAAAAGTCATCATCAAAAGCTTATTCAATGTATGGGTGTTTGTCGACAGTAAACTCAAAAAGTATTCATCGGATTGAAACAAAGCTTTTTCTATTTTACTCATTTTGCCAGGAAAAGGGTTAACTATATTCCATCATATTATATCATAAGCAAGCGAAGCAGTGTAAAACAAAAGGGTGGGAGGGGGTATACACTATAAAAAACGAGTTGCAGGTACTTTATTCGAGGCTTTGTAAGGTGGGGGGAGTTCATGTTTCTTTGGTAATCATCGTGCATGCATAAAGCACTTCTCTCAAGTAGGTTTCATTCTTTTCCAACATTTAAAGTTGTCAAATGTGTTAGCGCTGAAAATAATGTTCTTGCTTACTTTTTAGTACAAAGCCAACAACATAATTTTGTTTGCTGTGATAAGGGGCTTAATATAGAGCGGTTCTTCAATTTACTTTATTTTTGTTTCTTGGATAGCAAATTTAAACTATCTATTAACAATGTATTCATTTCATAGACCCACTTTTAGCATGGTTGTACTTGAATACTAAATTTAGCTACTTTTTCAATTAGTTTCTTATGGTTTTGGGTGTTGAGTTTTGTATGTTGAATAGTAACTATATTTATTTTTGTATTCATTACAACACTATTTCCACACACGAGAACTATTGTTAGAGTACTTGCATTTGCACCTTAAATTAGGTATTTTTCTGTTATTTTATGGTTTTGCATGTAAATTAGGTTTATATAGTTTTGTTTATTTGAAAGTAAATTTTAAATATTTATTCGTGTTCAATGCAACAATGGCTCCATTCATGTAAGCTAACTAAGCCACTCTTGATGCAGTGTATGTCAAAATTTAAACTATTTATTTTGGTTCCTTAACAGGTGTGGCGTTGTCTACATATAAAACATTTACCTTGCTTCATTCATGTCTGAAATGGCGTTTTTGGTAGTTTATATGATTCACTTAAAAAAAAGTTGATTTACCCAACTTAAATGTGAGCAAAGTTGTGGGCAAACTAGTTGAAAATTAAATTGAAAAATAATGGAATTTACTCATTTAATGTAATAACCTGTTTTAACAGTGTTCGCTAAGAAAGTACATCATACAAAAGAACATACTATTGAACTATTATTGATATTTGAAACACCTCACTAGAATAGTATAAAAGCTCAAAAGTTTGCTTATTTAGACTGATAAGTTATAAATTATGAACAATTAAATGGATGGGTAAATAAATACATATATAGGAAACAAATGTAACAAGTTTAATTATGACACTTCATACAGTTTTATTTTAGTGATATACAAGTTAAAAAGCACTGCTGGACTAATTTCTACAAAATGTCCTATAATTTAGTAATCATATTATCTATATATACCAAGATGATAACCATTTTAATGTGTAAATTTATCAAAATATTTTATTTTAACAATCAACACTTTCACCTCAAAAGATAAAAGGTTTAGTTAGAGGTATTAAAGCTTACAATCATGATTAAAAAAATATATTTGCATAAATTGGCTTTAAACATGGATCTCTATGTGCATGCATACATCACAAATAGCATTAATGAAAAAACAGAAACCGTGCGATTGGTTCATGTTTATAAATTTATGTTGTTTATTAACTTAACAAAAATGGTTCAAGACATCTGGCTTAGTAGATTATAACTATAAAGCATATTTATGCATATTTAATCTGTTAATAATTTTGCAAAATTATTTAAACTTTATAAAATAACTCACAAGATATTTTAATAATTTCAAGAATTTTCTAGTTTATTTGGAGGTTAATTCTAGATGTAAAACTATTATGATACTATTATTAAATATGGATTATTTTTTTTCAATTTCAGTCTTTAATAAAGAGCCTGCTACATCCAAACAAGGTTAATATTTGTATGGACCTTACTATAAGCTGGCATGTTAGGTCCAAACAAGATAACTAAAACACAGGTTAGGTCAAGACCACTTAATCTACTCAATAAAGAGGCCATGTTGAACTAAAGTAAAATTATAATAAAATTGGGTCAAGTTGTGTAAATTTATTACTTGGAGCTAAGAGGTATAGAAAATAAGTTTGCTATTGTGTTGATAGTGTTTTGAACACTTTTTGTTTCAATTCGTCCTCTCCTTGTAAATTTGGTCTGTTATAAGATAAACTAAAGGGGATGTAGAGTTTTCCATGTTATCATGAACAACTTGACCAAACCAAATCAGTAAAAATGTGAAGAATTTTGCCTCAAAATATAGAATGCTTAATCTAGAAAACAGCAAAGTTTTAAATTTATGATTGTATCTATATATATATATATAT
>CABFOW010003581.1:13049-26500 GCA_902141385.1 Timema californicum
TATATATATATATATATATATATATATATATATATATATATATATATATATTAAATTTATAGGATTTTTTTAAATGCTAAGCACAGGACTTAAAATAAATTACCAGTAGTCCCGGTTATAAATAAGAATTAATATTTTGATTTACAACGTACAAAAAGAACTTATGAAGCAAATGTTTGAAATTAAAGCAAACAAATGCTAATATAATGATTTAACTTATTTTTTCTTTTTTAAGTCTTCAAACCGTCTTGTGAGGTCATCAAAATCAATTTCGTCAGCATCATCAGTATGTACACCTCCTGGGGGATGTAAGCTATCATCTGGAACAGCTGGCAATTCGGGGAGATCCATGAAGCTAGGAGCTTCATTTTCCCCGGGGGTTATTTTGGGCCTTGGAGAAGGTTTGGGCTGGCAAACAAGAAAGGTAATGTCAATTTTTTGAAGTCAAAGAGTATTTTTGCTAGCACCTGATATTCAACAACCCTTCACTTCAGCTTTGTCGCTAAGAGCTTGCAAATTGATAGCAAACTAAAACCAGACTCACCCCAACATCAAACGAAGATACTTTATCTTTTACCCTACTACTCGAGTAGGTTTGCACAAAATATATGTTGTGGTTAATTCAGCTTAAATATTGATTGATAATGGGATCATCAACTTTAACAAAGTTTTTTTTAAGATACAATACAAATATTTCAGCTGCATAATTAGCTAAATTATTTTATTATTATTTTAAATAATAATAATAATAATAATGATATGTATAATCTAATATGAAAAAATAATGATGCATAGAATTTTAACCAAGACACCTTTATAAAATGTTAGAATCAAGTGCTCTATGGGTGTTTAAAAGACCTGCCCTGGAGAAGAGAAGTGCCCTCTTAAGTGTATGGAAGTGTTGTACCTATTGTCAAAAATGCAGCAGAAAAATGAATAATGAATGTAAGTGAGACTAGGGAAATGGAGGCTATGGGAATGAAATTGGTGAGGAGCATGTTAGGTGACAAGAGGAGAAACAGGATAAGGAATCAAGTTATCCAAGAAAGAAAGGGAGTAGAGGGAGTATGTGAGATAGTAGAGAAAGCAAGTCTGAGATGGTATGGTCATGTAATTAGGCTGGAGATGGCGAGGCTGCCAAAGAAAATGATGGAAATTAAATATAAAAGAAAAAGACTGCAAGGGAGGCCAAGAAAGAGATGGGAGGAGCAGATACCAGAAAGTGTGCCAGTGAGAGGAAGAAATTAAAGGAGGTAGAATGGTGGAAGGATAGTGGAAGGAGGCATTTTACTAAACTAACCCGGCTACTGGCTGGGAAACGGTTAATGATTATAATAACTATACTATATTGAAATTAAATAATTTTACAGATGAACCAAAATAATTAAAAAATGTCTCAAAACCTCGAATCCTTCAAATCACTTAGGTTACTTGAGAAAATTTCAGATTCCAGACCCAAATCTGTAAAAAAATTAATTTTTAAATTTGTCAAGTTAAATTTGTTATAGAGCTCTAATACTGTTTATTGGTGGTTCAGAACCAATTATAATTATAGGATGAACTAAACAAGCCACAAATAAGTAATTTAACAGTCAACTGAATGTATGCTATTTATAGTGAATAGATTAGTTTGGTAATTTTTTGGTAATTATCAAGTCATTTCATTGGTTATTTTTTGACAATTTTATTTCTTCAAAATCACACCCTACTTTTAATACTTTTTGATCTATGTTACGGGTTTCTCGACTGATTACACTCTCGACCAACAACAATGAAGTGAGCAAAACGGTTAGGAGCTCAAAATAAAAAAAATCTAAGGATACGAGGAGTGTTAAGCGATGTTTCTATCCTTAGGGAATTAAGAGACTGTGTCAATCCTTTCAAAAAATAAGCAAGCTCATTGTTCTTCCGGTAATTTCTTTTCCCAAGATCGTAAGAAGCATACTATGTTTATAACGGCAGCTATGCCTGTGTCAGATATTATAATAAACAAGTGAGGTCCAATCTTTAAGTCAAAATAAAGAAGTTAGTGTTACTGACACTTGTTCACCTGTGACTGAGGATGGATAGATATATATATGGTCCTCAACAAATATGTGACCAAATTGTGATATAAAGAGTCAAATTTCTGCTTCTAGGATATTTCTACTCAAGTGATCATTAATATAGATGATACTTTATTTCTTCTTACAGCATACATATGCTGAAAAATAAGGAAAAGTCCCAAGATGGTGGATGTAATATTCTATTTCTGGTGATAAAGTGCACTGTGTTTTCTGTAAATTGTTTAGTCCTAAATCAACATCAAATCTAGCAACAAATGGCAACATATTGGATACTATTTGAAACAACGTGGAGCATCTCCAAAACATTTCAAATCTGGTCAAAATTGGCTTGATGCTCAAAAGGGCCTTAGTGATAAAAAAGAGAGAGTGATAAGGATAAACCATCCCAAATTAATTCAGGGATGAACAGATTGTGATGGTACTTGAAAGAATAGCAGCAGTAGTTGTATTTTTGGCAAAAGATAGCTTGGCTTTTATGTCACTTCAATTAAGTTGCTCAAATCAAATTTTACAGTGTCATCTCGACCCCTCCCCAACCCTTTCAGTTTGTACAGTCGCGGAGCAATTGTCCGGCTCAGCTTGTGATAGTTCGTAGGCTGGCTGGGGCCAGCGTAAGAAGGGTGAGGACTCGCGAAGCACAGGGGCATTAAATAATCCGCTCGCTTTCGGGCAAGGTGGGACAACATTAAGGAAACATACTGTATAAACAATAAACCATGATTTAAGTAGCAATTACCGTGTTTCAATCAGTTGGGTCTCAAGGCTGGGTTTTAATAAACAACAAATCCACTATTAAAGAATGAGCTCAAAGGGTGAGTTTCACAAACAATGTAAAGTACTTGGGACATATGAATTAATAGAAAATTCTGATCTAGTAATGATGGAACACCTAGTTGCATAATCTCACAGGAGATGCATGTACATTATCGTGGAAATCAAATTTAAAACGAATCAATCAATCTAATGGGTGATCCAAGTAAAGAAAACTAGAGTTGAGCTAAAATGGCAAAATACATTTCAGTTATCTTTGATTGTACACCAGATATTAGCCCCAATGAACAGTTGTCATTCACAATTAGGATAGTTGATATTTAAGACAAACATATTTCTATTAATGAGAATTTTTTAGGCTACAGCTCTATTAATGACACTTCTGGACAAGGTATAACTGACATTCTTTATTCTGAAAAATCAGTATGTGATCAAAAGAGGGATGATTGCAGAGGACAGGTTTATGATAGTGCGACCAACATGGCAGGATTGAGGAGTCCAAAAGAGAGTTTTGAATTAATATTCTTGAGCACTTTACAATCCACGTGGTTGACATAGACTAAATGTAGTTGTTGGCTAGGTATAAAAATCATCCTTGAAATGAGTTTCAATCTTTGGAGCAATTCAAAGGGTTCACAATCTTTTTGAAGCATCTACAAAAATGTTGGTTCATTGTAACTGGGCATGTTTACATTTATCTTTAAACAAAGTCTATGAAGCATGACAGCCTTAACGCGATGACAACCTTAAAGCTATAAGGTATCAATTTGTAAAGATTCGTGAAGCTATTTTGAGTGTAGAAGAGAATTTCAGTGGTCCAATATTGTCATCAGAGGCCAAGTCACTTGCTATCTACTTGGAAGATCTATTTTTTTGTTTTGACGCTTGTAATATGGTAAAATCTACTTTTCCAAGTGAGCAAGATGATGCAATCAAAAATTATTGATTAACCTGATTGTAACTTAAATGTTGAATAATTGCATACATTTTGTGGGGTTATTTAGAATAGAGCACTAGGCTAAATCATGGTTTAAATTAGGAGGGATAGCCAGCACACTCACCTTAGTGATACTGGAGTAGAAATGGTTTAGATAGAACACTAAAAAACACACAAACACTTTTTTTTAAATGTGTTTGTGTTTTATTTAGTGTTCTATCTAAATTTCTACTCCTGTATCACCAAGGTAAGTGTGTTGGTTATCCCTCCTAATTTAAACCATAACTTTTGTGAGGGAATAGCAAAGTTCAAACTATGTTTTAGCTATGATTATAACAAAATAAATAACGAATGTTCGAAACTGTTATCGATGATCCTCAAAATGTAGAAGATAATTTAAAAAAAAAACTTTTCTATCCAATGAATGATAACATGATAGGTTCCCTACCAAGGCGTTTAAACTCGGCTGTCCTTTCACAACAACATATGGGGATTTTTCTACAATATTATAGAACTGCCAAAAAAAAAATCTACTTCTCAATATATACTCTGAGTTAGCGGTTATTCTGTGTAAAGATACACGCTTGAAGTCTGAATCAGACATTGATGGATTCCGGTTGTCAGAGGAGCTAATACATATTCAACCCACAATTGTGGATATAAAATAAACTACCCCCCTAGAAGTGCTACTACATATAAATAAAACAAAAACTAATGGGCTGTTTCTAAATATATGGGTAGCCCTTTTCATCATAAAGAACCAACAAATCAATATAACCTGTGGCAAGCAAAGTTTTTGTAAGTTAAAACTTATTTAAGATCCTCAATAAGGCAGGATAGGCTTTCATCTGCGGCAATGTTAGTCATTGAAAGTGAAAGTGCAAAGGAAATTTACTTCTCCGAGACAGTTACTTATTTTGCGTCGATGAATGCGAGAAAAAAGCAAATTTAGTGAGCAATGAATTATAGATTGAGGTATTTAATGAAATATTAATAATCTTCTTAATACACTTTATTGCATCCATAAAACTGAGGCTTATGTTATTTGTTTTATTAGCGCAGAAGTAACTTTCATTTTTTGTTTATATTAATAATGTTATTTTCTTATTATACTTATAGTGTGGTTTTGTGTGTTAGATGTATATCAAATTATGATTCAATAATAAAAAAAAGAGAATATCAATTGAGTCATGAACCTTTAAACTTCAGTTAAGTAACTTTGTGAATGACAACTAAGATAGTGTTTAAATATTTTGCGTCTCAACATTGTTTTCAAATGTTATGGTGTGAAATATTATAATACTGACAACTGTAATAGAAACTCACTTGTTCTACCGGTCACAAAATGGCTAAGGAGTATGTTTAAAAAATGTTAATTAGGACCACAGCAGAGCATCAAGAATAATTTTATATAGCTTAATTAAAATCCAGAAACCAATAATCAAGAAAAGCAATGTAGAGGGACATCTGTAGTCATCCATTTTGTAATGATCTCTTTTCAAAGTCATATGATGTTATAAAGGAGAGGGCGCCTAAATCAAAGTTTGCCTAGGTACAAAATTATGTTCGAGGTGGCCCTAAATATAAAACACAACATTAATATTGTTCGTACCTTTTTATTTGGCATGTTCAAATTAGGAGAGAAGCTGCTGTAAGGTGGTGGAAGTGAATCATCCTGGGGGGGAAAAACAAAAAAAAACTGTTAAGACTAAATTTATGTACAGTTTCAAGTTTGAACAAATGTGCCAGAAAACAATTACTACTTATAAGCAATTTGAAATGGAAGAGAAAAAAACCGTTTAACTACAAGGATCACTTGGCGATATAATCAGTAAAAATTACAGTTTTTTTAAACATAGTTTCAAGTATTAATATAAATGTGTATACAAGGCTGTAGCCAGGCTAAAATGTTAGGGAAGGGTTGGAGTGGTTTTGAGGGGACACAGCACCCCAATGATTAAGATGAAAAAGTATGAATACCTATGTAATGCTGCTAGAAGCAATGTAAATTTATTTTTATGGAAACTAAAAGCAAAGGTTTAAATAATGTAAGTGCTATAAATAATTTATTTTTGGTGTGTTTGGATTAAACAAACTTACTCTAATATTATAAATCAATAAATCTACTTTATGGTCCATGAATAATTCCCAAGCCTTATAGTAAAATGTTTAAAAAGCCAGTAATTAAACATTAAAATAACTCCATACAAGAAACCAAGCATCAAACATACACTTAACAAAAGTCAATCAAATTCTAGGCAGCTAGGATTTGGATCGCCTTGACAACAAAATTAAAAGCTTCAAAAACAGTGTATAGTTAAAAAAAAAAAAATGGAATGTTCATTTATTGTTCCCAAAATGTTCAAAAGTGAATATTAATATCGTGAAGAACATGCTATTAGAATCTAGCTTTAAACTTAAGGCTCCATTTTTTTTCTCTTACTCATCCCCTTGAAATGTATAAAGTGGCGTAAGTATATAATATTCCTTGAATTAAAAAATGACACCAGGAAATGGCAACATACCCAGAACCTCTGGCTTAAGCAGGTTCGATTCCCATGTCCAGGTGTCATTTTTCAATTCAGAGACTATATTTATATGCAGCTATAACGATAATTAACAAATACAATAGGTTGGATATTTAATTTATGAGTACTATACATACATAAACACGTACCTAATCCCGCCATTCCCTTATGGGGTAGGCAGGAAACTGTGAATATGGCTAAAAAAACTTCGTACTTAATGCATCCTCACTAACTTTCTCTACACTTCCCTATCCTTGCATATTTCCTTTGCTTCAACAACATCCATACACTGAGTCATACATGCTCTTTTATTCTTAAAACCCTTACAACACTTAGCCACGTATTACATGGCCTACCCCTTCCTATTGATCTATACAGTTTACTTTCATATATTTGTTTCGTCAATCAATCCAAACTCATCTTCTCAATATGCCCAAACCAACATAAGTCACTTCTTTAATATTGACCTATTGAATTAATTTTCAAACCCCACTCCTTTAGCACGCATTCATTACGGACTCTGTCCATATGAGTTTTTCCACATACATTTCTTAGATATCACATTCCAACCTCATTCACCATGCTCTTGTGTTTCTCCTGGCAAACCCATGCTTCACATCCGTAAAACGACGGCACTAGCACACTTTTATATACTGCCATTCTTGCCTCTTTTGATACTACCTCATTTTTTGCAATAGTCCACATATCTCCAACTACTCTCCGAAATGTATTCACCTTCACCTATCTATTGATTTCACTATCTATCCTTCCATTTTTACATAACATTCTTCCCAGATACACAAAATAATTCACTTGTTCTAAGATTTTACCATTTATACTAAGTTGACAATCCTTTCCTGATCCCTCCTTATCAAAAACCAATACCTTAGCTTTGTAGACATTTATATGAAGATCCAGCCTGTTTGTCGCCACACTCAAAGGATTTAATGCATTCTGCATGTCACTTTTCTTCTCAGCCAAAATATGGCATCACCTGCATATAACAGCACTCTCACATTCACATTGTCCAATTGTGCACCAAGCGCATCTTCACAAGTATTCCTCATACACTTATCCATTAAAACATTAAACAACAATGGGGACATAGCACAACCTTGTCTAATACCCTGTTCAATTCCAAACCATTCGCTCAAAGCTCCATCCACCCTAACACACACTTTACTTCCATCACACACCCCCTTAATTTCATTTACTAACCATACATGTATGAGTATTGTTTATTTAGCACCGCGTCTTACTACCCGTTTGGGTTATACGCTTAAGTACTAATTACGCTAATGGATTAGGAATTGGGAATGTTGAAGGATGTGTATAACCCAAAGAGTAGTAATATGCGGTGATGATGATAATAATAATAATGAATTTAGAGGAAGTGAACCCACATTTGCATGGAGGGAGAGTGGAAAACCATTTAGGAAAAACCACCCCCAGTTCACCTGACTGAGATTCGAAACCCGATCTACCCGTCTAGCTCAACACTAAACAAGTGCGTTAGCTAACTACGCTACCGAGGCGGTTAAGAGTACTGTTAACTCACAAATTGTAAAATTGGCCATGAGCTGAACTTTGTAGAGTATTTAGGAGTAAATTAATTACAATTTCCAGTCATTCCAAATATAGGTTCACCCACTATCAAGTTAACTCATGTGTGACCATCTTTCCTAGCTGATTGTGGGCTGCCAAACTCACCTGTAGAATGTTAGTGTTGAGATGTTTTACTTGGCCTGGAGATGCAGCTGTGCTCTCACTGCCTGGAGGAATGTTGTAAGACAATGGTACTCCATGACCTTGAGTGAAAGGTGCACTGGGGCCTTGCCGTGGTAAGGGAGGAGGAGTTATAAACCCTACCACATTCCCAGTAGAATTTGGTGAACCCTGAAAAATGGTTTGACAATCAACCTTAAAATGCAATACAACTCATATATGAGGTAATAAATATGATTAACTTTTAAGTGTCTTAAGTTTAACTACTATTATTATCTTCAAGAACATAAAAAAGAGCCACATTAGTCAAATAACCCAGCTCGTCTTTAAATGACATAAAATATCTAGCATCTTGAGCTGATAAGTGTTGATAATGGACACGCCTCACTGTAAATTAACCTGCCTGGTTTAGCCTCGACATGTTTTGAAGATGAAAATGGTAATTTATGCTGTTTACCATACTGACAAAACTCACAGAAGAAATTGTTGACGTCATTAATGTTCACACCTTAGACCAAACCTTTGGTGATCATTTCCCAAAATTATCTCTTATTTGTATATTCAAGTCTCTCGCATCACAATTTTAGGCTCCTACTCAAAGTTAAATTCAGGCTTAGTTCTAAATTTATCTGCATCATGTACAATGTTACGATCGTACTTGAAAGCCGGTCCTTTCTTGTTTTCCATGGATGATTTCTCATAGAAGCATCTCTTTGGTTTCTCTCATGTAATCTCCTTTCTCTTTCCTGCTATGTCTCATTCTCGCTAGGTCCCTTCTTTCTCTTCCTCATCATTAGTTAACTTTTTATTTCTCCCCTCTGCAGTCTCATTCTCCTTAGCCACCTCCTTTCTCTTCCTATCATTCGTTAATTTTATATCTCTCTCCTCTGCAGTCTCATTCCACTTAGCTTTCTCTTTCTATCATTCAATAATTTTCTATATCTCTCCTCTTCAATCTCATTCTCCTTAACCTCCTTCTTTTGCTTCATATAGTTTGTTAATTTTATAACCATCTCCATTGCAGTTTCATTCCCCTTGGTCTGCTTCTTTCTATCATTCATTAATTTTCTATCTCTTTCCTTTGCTGCCTCATTCTCTTTAGCCCTCATCTTTCTATTTCTCTCATTCTTTAACTTTCTATCTCTTCCCTATGTAGTCTCATTCTCCTTAGCCACCTTAACTCTATTTTTGTAATTCTTTAATTTCCTAATAATAAATATAAGTTTATTTTTAAAATTAAGCTTGTAATTCAAGGTAAGCATTGGAAATGAGATCAAAACTTTTATTTATTGTATAAACTATGTCATGGCAAGGAGCTAGAAAAAAGTGGAGCGACGCGGCAAAAACAATTAGTTTTTAAAGAATTCAATCCAATTAAAGTTTGTTTGTTGTTTTTGTTCGCGTCTTACTACCCGTTCGGGCTGTACGCTAAATTAAAGTAACACAGCAACAGTTAACATTTTTTGAGAAAATGGAGTGTTAATTCTCGACGTTTATGGCCTAATACGATCTGCTATTGGGATGCTTAGATGTGTTCAAACAACTCATGCGGACAAATAGACATCAAAATTATATAAAATTAGGGCATTCAAATCCGGCTTAAAACTTCTTTTCTTATAAATCCTTGTTGTACATTTCACATTTCTACCATGTGGGAAGTGTTCTATCCTATTAGTCTTTTCAAGTGTTGGGGGAACCCCTCTTCCATCTTCCACTCCTTTGCTTTGAAATTTAAAAAAATATTTACGGTTAGCTCCTATACCAGCTTAATAAATTTCCTTTTTCTATCACAATTAGAAATAGTTTTCTTTTTAAGTTTTGAAAATTTTGAAATCTTCCTCCCCTCATTTCAATTCCCCAACCCCTTCCTTAGTGATTTCAAATAATGTATTCAAGAGTTATTTTTGTATTTGGAGTTATTCCACTGCATTCCTAGCAAGTGCCAATGCTCTACCTCACCTAAAGTGATTTGTATGGTTATAACCCCCACCCCTCAATTTCCCTCTTTTGAAAATTCCCATATTTATACTTTTCTGACTTATGGGTTGATCCCTCTATCTGAATTCCTTTCAACATGTATGTAAATATTTCAATTTTCTACTCTAGAGGAGGAGTTTGATTTTATTCGCTTTGGAATTGTTTTAGGGGGCTCTTACTCTTCCCATTTTCAAATACTTATCTATGATTTTTTTTTTTAGGGTATTGGGATTTGGAGTGGTCCCTTAACCCTCCTGCCGAGTTTAAGTTTTATACCAGCTTTTAAGTAGTTATTAATATTAGGTTTGAAAATGTTGAAATGACCCCATTTCCATCAAAATCAACTTTAAAATCTAAATTTTAAGACTAGTTTGATTATTTGGAGTAGTACCTTTACTTCCCTACCAAATTTCAACTATCTATCTTCCCCAATAGAATTTTTCTATTTTATACCCCCGTAGCCCAAAATGTCATATTAAAATTACCCTTTTTGTGAATTTTTTTGTTGTACAGAAGGGCCCCTCTATCTGCCTTCTAAATGTCATATTTGTAGGACGTTAAGAAGTTTTAGATCAATTCATGTGGAAAGAAGGACACGATCTTTCATTTATAGATTAGAAAACTGGAAAACTGTTATTATGTTCAGGTGAACGCAGAAAATATTGGAATTTTATAGTAAGAAAATAGTGATTATCATGTTGATTGATTTTGATTAGTATGATGTATGTCTTAAACCAGATTGTATGAATAATCTGATAAAATGAACTGTATAAAAATGTGGTGTTTGGCTCCAATTACCTTTATGATTCTGTAAATGTGCTATCACTATCCATATCAATGTAATGATCTAATGTAATGCCATAAATAACATAATTTGCAACTATCGTCTCAATAGATATGATTTATAAAATCTCAGATCACCGCTATCGGCCTCCAACAAAAAAAAAATTTCCCCCCTAATACAATTAAAATCAGTTGCCTCCAAGATGGTTTATAATGGTATGAAAAGTTAAGCAACTTGATGAAATTGATTTTGATGTCTTGGGTAGTGATACAAGTGTATCTGAGGTGTCCAGTGTTTCAGAAAACGGCTCTATTGACTTGACTGTAGCCTTAGAGTGGAGTATCTATTGACTTGTCTGTATCCCAACAGTGGTGTAAAGTCAACACAACAGTGCAGCTTCCCACGTGTCTGCCTGGATTTCAGTTTAAAGGAGCTTCATCTCCAGAAGTTTTTGGATATATATTTATACATTTTACTTTATGGAAATTTCTGGAGAAATATTTATACATTCAAATAAAATATTGTTATTTTTAAATTATCAATAAGCCATAAAAATATTTTAAAATATAAAACTTAACACTAAAATTCTAATTAGGGTTTTTAAATATTTCTCCAGAAATACCTAATTAAAATTAATTTAAATATATTCTTTTAATTGAGTTAAATATAAAGAATTTAAAAAAATATAATAATTTAAGCCCTAAATTCATAAAAAAAACATACTATATAAACACTACATTCACAAAATAACTGGCAATGAAGGCTCTATCGCTTGTTTCTTCCCATGAAGAAACATCTGGGTGGAACGATGATGTGAAAGACGAAGTCATAATGTGGATCAAAGGACAGGAGGCATATTTTAATGATATGGCGATATAGGAATTGGTTCCCAAGCTCAAAAGTATTTGGACTATGGTGGTGCATATGTGGAAAAATAAACTTATCCATATGTAAGAAGTTTTCAGTAAAAGTATAGTAAAAAAACATTTATTTGTAAATGCTATGGTCATTGAATCTTTGATTTCTGGACACGCCTTGTATTTATAAAAATGAGCACAATTAATATTTAAAAACATGTGTTGTTTTAATATACTTTTAAAATCTCAAATTATGTGATATTTACATTTATCTTTGTTTTGACTGAGAACATTCTAAATATACTATTTTATTTTTAAAATCAACAAATATATACTCTTAAACATTTTAAAATTATGAATATACTCTATTCTCGACTCACCCTGGGAGCTTTTAGAAATACTCAGCTTGAGTTCGGCCCAAATAAAAAAAACAAGCTCAGAGACCCCTAAAGGTTACCATCATTATTAATTGCCTGTTGAATAAAGGTATACTTGCGACACATCCCCAAAATGTGATAAATACTAAGGGTAGTATCATAAAGCTCTCCCACACAGGATGTAAATCTCAAATTAATAAAAGCCCGTAGGAGCCCACACTGAACATAAACCTTCAAAGCTAGAAATTAAACACCAAAAATTTAATTTTTCTCCATCTAGTATTGTAGGTAGTCATATCAGTTTACTCATCCAAGTTGTTAGGGCTGAAACTACTCTTTAGTCAGAAGCAGATTAATAGCAAGTGCTTTTAACAAGTTAAGTGTGATGTGTTAGTGTCAATGTCATATTATTGTAAAATTAGTAGGGTTCTGCGAGTACTCGGATTTCGAGCTTTGAGCTGAGCTTCTAGCTAAGCTCAAGATCAAAATTTTGTAGGCTCATCATTTATGAGCTCTTTTTGACTTGATTAAACTAAAAAACTAAATAAAATTAGACAAAATAATTAATCTTACATGAATGTTGAAATTTTGGAAATCTGAGGGTTGTTGCGAGGGCAACATGGGGGGCTGCGGAAAGCCCACAAACCCGGCAGGCTGAGGTGGTCCCTGTCCTCCTCCAAGGTTGTTAGTGTCCGAGTCATTTAAGTCCAGGAGGGCATCCACACCAGATGTTTGTTGATCCTCTTTCATCACCTGAAGAATCACCACAATATTAGAGATTAAGAGAGAGTAAATAAGATGGCTAGATTTTGGGAATAAATATGTTAAAAAATAGTTCTGAAACATTGTTGGGTCAGTTGTACTAATTTAATTATAGAAATTAATATCTTAACTGAACAAAGAAACATTCTTCCAGCTATAAACATGTACTTTTTAAACCAAAGTTGGAATAAAATACATTAATATATTTTAGGTTTCATCCCAAATAGAGGATTAAAAATTAAAAATGAGATATAGATCTAAGAATAGTTTCATTTACATTATCCTTTCAAACAATAAAAGTAAATGAGCACCCTTACTACTTAGTCAAAATCTGAAAAATAAACTGCAAATGTTTAAAGAATTGCTTATTTAATATCTCTTGAATTTTAAGAGACATCATTTTGCACAATAGAAAAAACAATTAATTAAATAGTACTTTCGAAGTAATAGAAGTTAACACATACATTTTTATTAAATAACAATAGTATTATAATAATAATACAATTCAATAAAAAATAACTGGCAAACAGATAGTCTGAAATATATAATCTATTTTTTTTAATGTGCAATGGATGGGGATTTGTATATTAAAGTTTTTAGCTTTCATGTTACATATTTTAGTATAGTAACTATTTTACTCGATTTTACATTTTAGGGGGGAGGGGGG
>CABFOW010003581.1:34996-71918 GCA_902141385.1 Timema californicum
TATGTTATGGTTTTGTATCAATCAGCATCCTATAGACCACGCGATTTAAAATGTAATCAAACAGGGGATTAGGTATAATGGTTGAAGACTATTTTCTTTGTCTTTATTAATTTTTATTTTATTTCTCTGGTCTTCTACTGGAGACATATTTTATAAATCCTTTTAACAAATCGGTAATGTAGTAAATGTAAATCTGTTCTCCTTTGTCTTATATTAACCTCATAATGTTTTAATTTTTTTGTCTCTTAATAAATACTAAAGTCCTTTTTGTAACTGGGTTATTATTTAGACATCTCTGTGAGAAAACACGTTTTTGTGTAACCCTCTTAACCTCCTTTTGTTTTTGATTAATTATCTACTTATGCTCTCTTTCAGTCTTAGCTAAGTTGAATAAGGAAAATATATATATATAAACTTTTCACTACACTCAATAAGTGTTACTGGTTACCTTTCAATGAGGTGATCAGTATAAAGTGTGTAAACATTCTTATGTTATGTAATTGTTTGATTTGCTCTTGTGTCCAATAGATATTACATTTCCCTTGTATTGGCTTATTGATATGTCAACGTCATTCACACCGCCTAGTATATTTTGTACATGCTATGTGATCTTAGTGGTAGGAAACTTCAAGGTCCCCATAGTGCATGATTAATAATACCGCAGTGCATGTGGAACAATATTTCCGAAGCTATGGTACTGGACGTGATGATGGCCCATCCTTGGAAGCAGTTACGTATGGGTTTGAGGAACATTTTCAGAAACCAGCACCAACAAAGAAAACCATATACTGAATTGGGTGAAAATGTTCAGAATGACTGGTTCAGTGATTAATCATAATAAAATACAACCTTGAAGGCCACGAAGCACCAAAACAAATTAAAAAAATTGTTTTGGACAAACCTCTCGAATCACCAAAGAAGAGCATGCAGCGTGTGTCAAAAGAATTGTCTATAGAATACACCAGTGTCCACCATATGATTAAGGATATTGGCGCTTACTCCAACCGCATACAGGTGCTTCATGAGTTGAGGCCTCAGGATTTCCATGCTCGCTTGCATTTATGTGGACACGTGTTGGCAAACCTTTATGAGAAATCACATTACATTGATGATTTGGTGGTGGACTGATGAATGCCATGCTCTTCTCAGTGGACATATAAACAAACAAAACATGCGTTTTTTATGTTGGGAAAAGCCTGATGAGTATGTGCAAAGACCACTTCATTCTGAGAAGGTAAAGTGTTGGTGACAGTGTTAATGGACCCTATTTCATTCAAGATGAAAATTGTAACACAACAACCATAAATGCTAGATTATAAAGAGAGCAAATCATCAACAGCTTTCATGCAGATTTACAAACATTTTGTGATCTGAATAATACAGATTTTGAGAAGCAAGTTTTTCAGCAGAACAGAGCCATCCCATGGCAACAAAGCCCTGTTAGAAGAAATGTTTCTACATCGACTTGTGTCACGAAGGACTGACTTTCCTTATTCACCTCAAAGTCCAAACCCCACTTTATGTGATGCGTTTCTGTGGGGAATCTTGAAAGAAAATCGTTTCATATCTATTTCAAGAAATTGACAACAGCTTCGTGAGAACATTGAATCAGTTATGTAACACCTGTACAGTGCACTAATGTGGTTACCAGATTAATTGATTGCATGGAATTTGTCGTTCACAATGAAGGAGGACATGTATAACATGTAATCATACAATAAAGTGAACCTAACTTATATGATAGTTTGGTTACCATTTCTTTTGCACCACCCTATACATATCATGGTGTCTACTCAACTTGACCAATGAAATTCCCGACTTTTTCCCTGATTTCCCCTGGTCATTTCCTGAAATTCCCAACTAAAAAGTATGTAACATCCTTCTAACTTCCCCCCTCCCACCTCATTTTTCTACTAATATTTTTTACTAATAATAAGTTTTAAAATTTAAATAAACCTTTTTTTGAAATATGTATTAACATTGTTTACTAGGAATTATAAAATATATTACACATATACAAACAAACAAAAACTACAGTTTGAAAAAAATTATAATTTACAGATTTAATGATCATTATATTTCATATTTTGAGTAAAACAACATTTTCATGGATTTTTGTTGTAATTTAACAAATTCCCGACTAATTCCCGTTTTTTCCCGATCACTTCAAATTCCCGGCTAATTCCCGTTTTCCCTGATTTTCCCGAATGGTAGACACTCTGACATATACTTAGTATGATTTTACCATAAAATCAGATCTAGGCTAAAACATATGTTTATGCTCTCATCAAGCTGCTTTATAATTAATTTCAATTAGACAAATATTCAAAATTAAAGAAACCATAGTTACAACATTTTAGGCAATATTATAATGGATTAAAGTATCTCTAATTGCATATATCTCTGGTTTAAAGGAATAATCTATCAAAAATTTTAAGGTGTAAAGTTTTTATGTAGCAAACTGCTAATGTATACACAAACATCTATTAAAAATACATTGGTTTTTATTTCTTCATAAAATATTTGGTTATAGAGTCCCTGATGACAACTCTACTTACTTCTGCATATGGTTTCCCATATTTGGCTGTCAACATGTCAGAAATCATCTTCATTTCAGGGACATCTGCCTGAAGCCTTGGTGCCACCCATAAGACACTAGATATTGCTTCGGACAATCCTTCATCTAAATTTCTATAATACAAAACAAATAACACTAACCCAAAGACGTTTATGTTCAAAAACATGAGTTTGTAATAGTAGGAACATGAAAATTAAACCATGTATCTTGATGACAGGGCTGGGGTTAAGAAGGAGCCAATGACAACATTGACAATTAAGTGTTGCTATTTATTTTTTTTATATTCAAGAGTAGATTGACCAAAGAGAAACCAGAGAATGACAACAGTGGTTCGAAATAGTAGTTACGCAGTTACCACTAAGATGATAGCCAGTATAGAGTAAAAAAGATAAACTTGGACAGTTTTTCAATGTTTTTACTATAGTGGGCCTACTTGAAACACCATTTCATTTATTTATGATGTGAAGTTTTAAGCCAATGTAGTCTCTAAATTATTTCGCAAACTTTCAAAACAAAAATTACTTTTTCTAGTATTGCTGCTTACCATCAAATATAAGGTGAAGTGGGGTAAGTGAGATAGTGAGAAACCACCCTGAGGAATCTTGATGATTTAAGGGAAACCCATAATTTTTACATGTTATAACTCATTCTTTGTAGTATCTGCTAATGAAGTTTTGTTCTTTAATGAAATTCTCAATATCTTTTTAGATTTTTTGTGTTAGTTGTTGCATTTTAACTCAAGGTTCAAGTTTGTCCATGTAACCTTTAAAAAATCATAACATATTAATCTCTTGCAATAAAATTGTGAAATGAATATTTTCAATACTATTTTATATGAGGTATTTAAGGAAAAATAAATTACAGATATATATTTTGGGGTTTTAAGGTATTTCCAGTTTCTCATTTACCCCTTTAAATTTGGGTGTTGGGGCAAGTGAGTAGGCCCAATCTCATTCTCACATGAGTCTCCAACCAGGGAAAGTATGCTATCGGATTTAATATGTGATGAGGAAAGCAATGAAAATAAAATCTTGCAGTCCACAAAAAACTATTTAGCATAAAAGTTGGAGACTGGGTTCTCGTTAAGACAAACCCGATAAGAAACCAAACTAGTAACTCAAACATTTTGTCGGGCAGATAGTGAGTATTGATTTAGCTAACTTTGAAGCAACTGTGACTTTTATACAGAAGAAAAGCATTAATAAAAGTGGCTCAACTGTCTTTATATCGCCAGATGTTGATGATCAAAGTTGTGTTTCCGATGAAGACATGTTAGTATTTCTACCTGAACCAACAATTAGAAGATGGGATGAAGGGATTTTTTCAGTTCCACTTTGGTCAAATTACTTGATGTGAGAATACAAGAAAAACAATGAAATCTGTAAATAGGTTAAAATGAGTTTTTATTTGAATTTCTAGTTAATTTTGGTTGCAATATCTTAAAGAACTAAAGTGTATTAACTGTGAAATCAACTATAAAGTAAATTAGTTTAGTTTATTTGCTGTACAAGGGTCAGCATGAATTATTCTCATTTAAACATTACACACAATTAAGTAGGAAATTAACAAATAAGTTTATTTGAATACTTAATTAATAACAATGTCAATGTCAACTCTGTAACATATTACCATAATTAAATAATATAAGTTATCTGACAGATATAGCAAGCTACAAGGTTCTACTAGTAATAACATTTCTGAACAATACTGCGCAATGAATATATTCAACTCTTTCAGCAGCGATATCTCTGGGATGAATAAAGGTAAAAATATTTTTAAAATATTTATATTTTTCAGCATTAAAAGTATAACAAAGCACTTGCCACAATTATATTTCCATTAGTGAATGTGGTTTGGTCTGGTCTGGTTTCTTACTTACCCAGAGTGCCGGGGCAAGTGAGAAACAAAACACATGACCAAAACAAAAAAAATTTACATTAGATATAGAAAACAAAACCGAAAATCACTGTACAAATTTTAAAACTTATAGGTTCTTTCATTCTGAAGTTATGAAGGTTCAAAGTAAAACTATAGGTTTTTGCCTTCTCACTTTCCACTTCACCAAGACTAATTTTTGAACATATTGCCAAATTTTTTTAGTACTATATATATTTGAATATTTCCCTACAATTTTAATAACTGCAAACTAATCTGATAAGTTTACTAACTTTTTTATAATAAAACATGGATGTCATAGTTTTTATTAGGCTAGTTTCTTTTCAAT
Source organism: Timema californicum (assembly GCA_902141385.1). Classification (NCBI taxonomy): domain Eukaryota; kingdom Metazoa; phylum Arthropoda; class Insecta; order Phasmatodea; family Timematidae; genus Timema; species Timema californicum. Next base: position 39,799 of record CABFOW010003581.1, read on the forward strand.
AACCATACTATCTTAAAAGCAAACATAACACAAGCTGTGGGTTAAAGTTGTAGCCTACCTAAACCACAGCCTTAAAAGTGATTTTATTTATTTAAAAAAAATACATAGTTTAAAGTTTTTTTATTTCATTAGTTTCCTCTAGGATTTGAACAGCCTATCTAATGATACAGCTGGATTCTACCTAATCAGCATTTAATATAGTTTATTTCTGGATAGGCTCATTAGCTTTTTATTTCCTTTGTGCCTTTTCTGTACTTCTGAAATGAGTTAAAAGTTTATTTAATGTAGCCTTCATTTACCCTGTTAGGTACGTCTTGTCAGAGGTGAAGGAAGGGTTTGTCAATCAGATAAATCTGTGCTGGGACCAAGGATTGAACACAGAAGTTTGATACCTTACCCCTAGACCGCCAGGTTACCCAAAAAATTCTATAGAGAAAAGTAAAACCTTATAAAACACAAGAAAGTATGATGGGAAAGTGAAGTAAAACCTATGAAAATAAATTTATGACACGTAAATAAAACCACTATATTTTTTATCATGACATAATACCAACCGAGCTCTACCTAACCTTTCATTACTATGACAATATCTCTCTAGAGATTTACCTAACCTTTCATTTATTAATAAAGTAAACTCTAAATTATATCAAAGGATTTGATTTAATAAATAAACGTTGTTAGTAGGCCTAAACATGATTCAACTACTAACATCATAATGCTAAGAATCGTGGGAAGATGTCAACGTACAGGATGACACAGAAAGACGAGTGGAAAGTAACACTTCAGCGTCAATATCAAAATTCTATGTAAACATGTAGTATTTATCATTAATGCAAAAAAGGTTAAAAACTCTTTGTCACATGATTCTAAAGACTTGTGTAAGTTAAAAAAAAACAGATTATTCACCATATCAGTGTAATGCACCCAATACTCTTAATTTATTTTAAGGTATTTAATAAGTAGCCTTTACTTTAGCAAAGTATATTAACTAATGTAGCCTAAAATGTTAACCAAAGTAAAGTTTTTTTTATATATATTGATCAAATAGGTAGCGTCCAAGGCCGTAGTCACGGGGGTGGGGGGCGGAGGGAGTTTTGAGGGTTCAAAAACCCCACTAAATTTTATGAACAAAATATATATATATATATATATATATGGCTTTATTTATGGTTCAAACCATATCTAAATTAAGATACAAATACAAATTAGGGGGCTGTGTTACCATAAAAAGCACTTCAGAGAGCTTCTAGAAATGTCAAATTTTAAAGAAATTTACCTTGCCTTCAGGCTTTTGGGGGTTATTTTAACATTAAAAAAACACATCACAGAGCTTCAAAAAGTGTTTAATACTTAGAAATTTCCCAAGCCTTGAGCAGCTAGGGAGTTATTTTAACATGAAAAAAAAAACTTCAGAGAGCATCTAGAACTGTTTAGAATTTAGAATTTTTTCTAGCTTCCAGCAATTGAGGGATGTGCCCACAAAACCCCCCCTGAAATTATTGGATGGTTACAGCCTTGGTTGACCTGGCGGTCTAGGGGTAAGGTGTCAGACTTCTGTGCTGGCGGCCAGGGTTCAATCCTCGATCCCGACAGATTTATCTGATTACCAAACCCTTCCTTCACCTCTGACAAGACATCTTGTGAATGTGGGGAATGCCAGGCAGGCCTCCACCGTGGTTCGGATTCCACGTTAAACTGTAGGTCCTCCATTTCATCTCACAATCACCCTACCATTACACATATAGCGTAAGTGCGTAGTAAGAGGCGGTGCTAATAATAATAATAATAATAATAATACAGCCTTGGTAGCGCCTATTTAAAAAGTGTATATACCATAGTTCCGAATATTTAGATTTGTGCACCACCTATTTATTTGGTCACGAGCCGCCACTGTTTAAATATTATATTAGTATTGTTTATCCATACTACATACAAATAATGTGTTTACAAGTGTTAGGTGACACTGTGATGTGAGCAATAAAAGATAACACAAGAATGGGATACTTACTGTGTTTGAGAAATTAACCCAAACCTTGCCAAAAGCAAATCACAATACATCTCCACGAACTCCATTGCTTCAACCAAATAATCTTCTCTAATTATGTGTTCTACTCGTATCCTAGCTCTTTCGCACTTGTTATTCGAAATATAGTCGGCAATCTCTTTACGAGACTTTTGAGTAAGTTCAGCCTTTTTCTTTTGCAACAACTTCAGTCTATTAATTGCAAGACGGAGATTTGTTTTTAACTTGGAGTAATTTGGACCACTTGAAAACATTGTTTTACTTTAATTATATTAAATGTAGTTTAAAGCAATAAATTACAATCAGTAAATAAAGATTATTAATGACTACCCGGAAGTCGTAACACAATTTAAATTCGACGTCTTTGATTCGTAAAGATATGAATCACAGATTAATGATACTTTAAATGAGTAACCAATCCTATGATTCACCATTGATCTCGATAATATAACTGGATGGACATCTGCAGTCTGAAATTTTTGAGCTGACATTTGGCACACTATTGTGTAAGAGAAAGAAAGATACTTTCAAGTATCTTTTTCTCTCTTACACACATACAAAGCAAAGGGTCATTTCGACATCGTTAGCAAATTTTTATGAATATATGAGATATGATTATTTAAACGAAATAAATGTGTCAATAAAAGGTTTGAAGAGCATAACTAAGTTAAACACTCGTGACTCGTTTCTTTAAATAAGTCGATGTAGGCTTATAGTAATACTTCTTACACGCCTATAACCCACGTGATCGTTTGAACGTAAGTCTTTTACACAAAGTTTGTAATTCGAACAAATGTAATCGGGTTTTAGCGACCTTATTTATATAGTTATCCTAAATTAAATACAATATGGTTTCTGAAAGCAATATACAAGCTGAGAGCCAACTTTAAATATATTGTAATAACGTAATAATTCCTACAAGCCCTATAGCCTAAATCGTAACAAGTTACAAGTATCAAAACAATTGAGTGGTCTAACACCTACACTCCGACCCATTTGGACTATTATTTCCTCACGCCTGGCCACTACCTCCTCTCACATTCACAAGATTGAACTGAATGAAAAGTGGTTTAAGCAAACTCCCAGCTAGCGAGCGAAAGAAGACCACTTCCTGAAACATGTGACGGCCGCTACGCGAACTTACCTTCTTGTTTGTTGCTTATTTTCCATTGACTCCCCTTCTTTCCCCCTTTCTACTTCTTTCCAAGTTCTGGTAGAACGTTCCCGTCTATTCCACGTCCTTCCCTTACATTTCTCTCTCACTCCCTCTTATACCTTCCCTCTACCTTCTCTCTCTGAACATGTGATCAGATGTTTGGTAATATCAGTGGCGGCCCGCAGCTAAAATTAGTGAGGGTGCTGCTCCAGAAAATTTCCAGCCTTTTGTTTTAAAATTGTGTAAAAAAAAATGTATAAAAAGAAAATGTATTCAGGAACTTGATGCAATCTTAACAAAAAAACACCTTTATTACTTACTTTAGCGTAAATTGTTACAGTTCAAGCTTGATCTATTCATTTAAGAATGAAAGCCATTCTTGTTTTAATTTACGCAAAAAGTTCATTAATTTTCTCTTTGATCTCTGAATGACAACTGAGGAAATTTTTCTCAATAGAAAGTACTGCAAGTGCATTTAGTCTTTCTGTAAAATAAAAGAACCGAAAAAAAGATGAATCAAATAAAATAGCTGGAAGCAGAATAATATTTTAATTCTACACTCTTCTACACTTTATCACATTCGAGAATATAGTACACGGTTTTTAAGCTCAACACACGCTGAGTAAAAAAAAAGATCCTTCCACCATCATACCAGAGCTGGCACTGCGAGAGCAACAGTGCTCTCTCTATTTGGCCGTCCCACCTTCTTCCCCACCCCCTTCTATGTGGGCATACACACAACAGTCAAATACCACGTCGCATCACAACACGGTGAACAACAATCATTAAATAGCTCTAAAAATGCGATCCATGCCTGACGGGCAAAAGTCCCACAAGTTAAAGAACAATCATTAAATTGCTCTACAAACGCGAGCCATGCCTGAAACGCCCCAAGTAACTTTATGAGATTCTACCAACATCTAATAAGGCACACTGCCAGGCATGGAACAACCTAAACAGCCAATTCCATGCCTGAAGGCACTGCAGACTACGACATTGTCGTGCAGGCCATGGAGTGTGACACACTACTACCTAAAATGCAGGTCTGAAGGACCCAGCATATATCAGTGACATAGAACGTCACCAATGGCTAGCACTGCAAGCCAGAAAATTTATGACTAAACTACATTCACACGAAAAACATAGGAGTTATTAATGCCCTCTTGAACAAGTAAACTATTCCTAAGACCTAACCATGGTCATTACAGACATATAATCCCTATCAATACTTGATTATAACGCTGTGGCAGTCTTCTTCTGCCGATCAGGTGAGTCCCTTGGTACCATCGTCCCTTCCTTCCTGAAGTCTTAAATATGTCTTTATCGAAGATACGTGTGACGTGTTGTATCCTAGGATAGTAATGAAGTAATGCATTCTTGTCCTGCAAGCCATGGTGTCTTATAGCGCCAGAGTTCAGTGAACCATAGAAGAGTAGTGGGTGGAATGACGTCCCATTAAGTTCACTTCGGTACGTAAGCCATAACCAGCGAAAACTGCGTGTGGCGCGCCACCCAGTAATTCAGTCAGATGAATTAAAAGCTCGGCCCGGTGAAGTGCGGCGTCGTTGGCCAAGAGAATAGCAGGTCACATCTAATTGAACTCATGTTCAGCGAAGTTGTGGCGAGGTAAGTAACACACAAATGTATTGATATGAGTATATTTTCATTAATCCATGTACATTTTATTTCAAGACCGTTATTTGTGGCAGTTGATTTGGTTTGTACGGGTTTTGGCTAGTTAGCCCGCTACATTAGTGTCAATGTAGGTACGTGGCAAATCAGAAGTGAGTTTCTCCAAGACTGTTACTGGATGTGAACGAGCTAGAACAGTGCCATTAATGGTGGAAAGATTTAAGTTTGTCATTCTATTAGTGTTTACATGACAAAGAGATATACCATTTATGTCTTGTGACAAGTGGGACCTAGTTACATTCAAAAGCTGAGAACAGCGCTAGGTGATAAATTCGCACTGAGCTGCAGAGTCCAGTACACCTCACACTATTTGTGGTGGACCAAAAGGAGTAGTGAGTTGGATATAAGTGGTTGCTAATATCACTGTGGTCATTGGTTGGATTGTAAGACCAATAAAGGGAGTAGGTGGAGTAGTATATCCTGAATGATTTCGATGGAGGGATTCTGTTGACTGGTGAGTGTCGTAACCTTGAGATGATTGTGGGTTTGAGAAGGATGTCAAGTGAAGCAATGTGTGGTGTCTTTTGCTACAGTGTGTGCAGGTTCGCGTCGATTTACAGTCTTTTAAGGTGTTGGCATTTCCGAGACAATTAAAACCAAATTTACTAGAACGTACAAAGTCAAATCGTTCTTGAAAAGTCTTATTTTGAAATTGCGTGCACTGATATATAATGAGTGTGCTTTAGTGGCAAACAACACAATTCTTCGGGGTTTTTCCCACGCCAGTCATTAAGGCAGTAGGCCTAGTGGTCGGTTGAGTTTGACCTACTTAATATATTTTTTTTTCTATCTTGTATTTACTTTATATAATTTGAACTTTCATTTTGTTTTTTGTATTAGTTTTCTAAATTTTATAGGTGGGTCAGCTGACCCTTTATTCCCTCCCCTCCACTAACGATGATAATACAATACAAACAACTTTACAGAAGTTCAAATGTTCAAATGTTTTACTTTTACTCAATCAAGTGACCACTACTTTGAGTGCAATTTGAATCGAGCACTGAAATCTATTTAAAACCATTTTTAGTTTTTACTCAAGAGATATTCTTCTTATATTATGCACAAGTAAAAAAATATACAGATTATTAACGCACTTTTATGTTAACCTATTTCTCGCTATCAGTCTGGCATGTATGCAGTTTAATTAATCTAATGGGCCAGGGTAGTAGTTCGTATGGTTACCTGGCCTAGTTTGACCTACTTTTTCTATTGGCTGAATTTGGTCACGTGACCACGCCCCTCGCTCTCTGATTGGCTGTTGGTTGTCCCCTCCTCTCTGGCCCTCCTCCTCTCCTCCTGACCTCTTTTCACGTGTTCCCAAGTGATGATTACAAAATTTCCTCCCCTACTTTTCTGCTGTCCCCTCCTCCTACCAACCCCGCCCCAACACCTACCTCCCGGACATGTTGGTTCTTGATGATTGATAGTTGATTAATGTTGATTGATAATTTATGATTGGTTAGGATTGGGGTGTTGGAGTTTTTTTATTTATTTATTGGCATGAGGTCAACGGCGTCGGGCGTTCCTCCCTCGTCATGGAGCACGAAACTATTCTGATGGTGGCGTAGCGAAGAATTAACAACGGCTCCTTTTCACAAGACTCTGTTGGACTGCCCGGAACAAACAACACGAACCTCTCCTGACGACCGTTTGGGGTAGAGTGTGATAAATGGTTCCCCTGCCTCGAGATCCCTTTAACTTCTCCTCCTTAAAAATATGAGTCGCAACCCTTATGTGTTAATGGGTTTTCCCAGTGTTGCAACCTCTTATGTGGTAATGGGCTTTTCCCCGGTGACTGACACGTGGCGCCAGTTTGGCGGGTCGAAAAGACAAGTCAGGACAAGAATAGATCGTCATCTTGAATGATGACGCAATGGGTTTTTCCTTGCGCCAGACTGGCGGATCGACAAGACAAGTCGGGACAAGAATAGATCGTAACCTTGAATAATGTTGTAATAGGTTTTCCCTGGCTCCAGTTTGGCGGCTCGACAAGACAGGAATAGATCGTGACCCTGAAACTGTGAGCTAGGTCCTTTACTCTATTCATGTTGAGTAACGGCTCGACCAGTCGAGACACGTATCTACGTGTAGGGGGGACAGAAAGGTTTTGCGTGAATAAAACACGATATTACAAGACATATGTTTATTAAATATTAAATACATCATACATAATATTTATTATACACTTTAACAGGAATGCATCATATATTCATTCATATGTTTTTCTACAATTTCTCTTGGATGCGTTAGTAAAATTGTTTTAATTCACAATCCATCATCTAATAGTCCAAACCGACAACTTGACGTGTATAGTAGTTAGCACTGATAAGATCCAAGTTTTTGATGTGCGTTTCTAGCGTAGATTGTTCTAGATCGATGACATCCACTGATTCTGTTAGCGTGTCACATACATCCACGACGAGTGTGTCGATCAAATCGTTGTAATAGCGTGCGACGGGTGTTGACCACATGTCACGTCGGTCGACAGCAACGTCGATGAGGTTCCATACATCACAAAGACGAGCCCAGCTAGGTGATAGATAGGCGACTCGCTTGAGTCCGGCGTCTTGTTTCTCGCTGATGACGACCATACGGTAACCGCACATGCGTCTCGGAAAGATTTCATGATTAGTCAGGCTAATCTTCTGAGGAGGTTGCGTGTTGCTGAAAAACTTTGATATGAGTGATTTGTAGCTACCCAGTTCTCGCCACTTTGTACGTTTAAACACCACACAGTTCCATTTGCATTTTTCTAGCTGGGCATAGGGCGTAAAATTGTTCTTGACGCCCATGCCTACGATAAGTCGCTTGGCGTCGACTGTGTCCAGCGGGAACAAAGTGTTGAAAATACTGGTTATGGTGAGCGGCTTCACCAGCTTTGCTTTGCGGGCGCAAACATCTTGACCTTCTATGATGTTTGTTCATTTGGACGACTGTCGTGGTTATGGTCGGAACGCCGCTGGGACGCGGGTCTTATAGGCGTACGCTGATTGGACGCAACCTCTTGAGGGGTGGCAGGACCCTACAGTATTGAAAAATCTGTTATAATATATATCCACCTTCGCGTCGTTGCCTGTATGATTGTTGGGCGAGAATAGGCTTAGGAAAGTTTTCATCAGAATGTTTTGGGCGCGATAGAGAAGGTAAATGAGGCGATGCTTTGAAGTTGTAGAGTGTTATGGGACGTGCGGGAAGTTTTTTTGCGTACAAATGCGAGATGTGACTTTACTCGGGGTGGAAAACCATAATTGAAGGGGTGGCGGGAAAAACGTTGTATGTTGGATTTTGAAATTTTTTCCGGTGGAATAACGGTGAATGTAACTTCTGGAAGTGATATCTACTCATATTTTGTTGGTTCTTGTGCCAGGAGAATGCGCCAGCTTCTGGTGAACTTCAAGGTCCACTTGGCGAGTTATGGAATAACGTTGAATGTTGTTTTGTTGCCAACCTGCTCAGTATAACAAACTGAAGGTTATTGTTTTGTTCACGCGATCTCTACTGTTTTGAATATTGTGCGAGTTGTTTTACAGTTTTTTAGTGTTTGTTTTGAGTTCTGTCATTATGGATACATCGTGGAACTTTACTGAAAGTGATAAAGACCGTGTAAACAACCGGAAGCGACCTCTTAATGTTTCAAACTGGCAGGATAAGAAGCGTAAACAACTCAAAGACAGTGGAAAAGAGTATGTTTCGAACCGTGGCAAAGGAAAAGTGATTGCTGCAAAAACTCTCCCAAATACTTCGAAAGTGTGTTCCGACAAATGCAAAAAGTCTGGTTGTGTGGATTTGAATTTAGCTACAGTTCGCTCATTGCATTCACAGTTTTATAGTGCATGTTACAATGAGCAAACCCTTCTACTGCTGAGGTGTCTCACTATTCGTGAACCGCAAAACAGACGATCGGGAAAAACAGATGCAACTTCACGAAAACACGCAAGTTTCGATTTCAATGTGAATGGGAAAGACGTGTGCCTTAAAACGTTGTGCAATACGTTTTCTGTGACTCCCCGTCACATTCAAATACTTCAAGACAAGCTGAAGGGTGGTGAGTTTGTACCCAAAGACAAAAGAGGAATACATTTGAATCGACCACATGCGAAAGATTTTAACACTAAACAACTCATAAGGGATCATATAAATAGTTTCCCTCGAGAAATCAACCATTATAGCCGTAGTGAGTCCTCAAGAGAAAGTCTCAGTCCAGACTTGTCTGTCAGACGGATGTATCGACTTTTTCGAGAGAAGTACCCAAACATAGAGGTGAGTTGTACAATATACAGAAAAGTATTTAAAACAGATTTCAATCTACGTTTCGGTACACCCAGATCTGATACATGTAAGACATGTGATAAATTTTATGTAAGGCTGTTGCAAGCTTCTACTGAGCAGGAACGTGCGGAAATTCAAATAGACAGTGCCATCCACCACAGCAAGGCCGACCAGGCGTATAAAACCCTAGCAGATGATGGAAAAAACTCCAATTTTGTAACCATTTGTGTAGATTTGCAGCAAGTGTTATTCACACCTAATCTCACACACTCAGATGTTTACTACCAAAGACAGTATGCGTCATATAATTTGGCAATACATAATTTGACTTTTAACTGTGCCACTATGTTCCTTTGGCATGAGTCTATTGCTAAGCGCGGAGCAAAAGAAATTGCATCATGTATTTTGAAATATGTAACAACCACATACCGTCCACTCTCTCCAGGAGAGGAAAGGAAACTCATTGTCTGGTCAGATAGGTGCACTGGCCAAAACAATAATTGGACCACATTGCACATGTATCATTCTTTGATCAGTGAGGGCTTTTTCACGGAAATTCAACAAATGTTTTTGATCACAGGGCATAGTTTTTTGCCCTGTGATCGAAACTTTGCTCTAATCGAGCGAGCAAAGAAAAAAATGAAAGCCCTCGTGCCTAGTGACTGGAAATATGTGATCGGTGCAGCCAAAGTAAATGAGCCATTCACCATTTTTGAAATGCAGCAAGAGAATTGCAAAGATCTTGAAGTTCTCTTGAGGGGGTTCAAAATAAAGCCAAACTCCAGATCACAAAATCTGTGTGGTATAAATTATTGGCCGATGATCCAACAACTCTATATGCTCGAGAATCTCACAACGTATTACGACCATGGGTTCCCTACCGGGTTTTCGTAAACATCACACCAGTCAGATACTGTGATTTGCCTCCTTTATACACTAAACCACTACCGATTTCAAAGGAGAAAAAAAAGGATCTCCTGGCAATGTCTGAGTACCTTGTGGACACAGAACACCAGGAATTTTACAAGAATCTACGTTCTGTTTAAAATGAAATTTAAAGTTTTCTTGCATTTAATATGTGTTTCTTTTCAAACTTAATTTGTCAACAGAAATTTTAATACCTACTCTCGAGTTTTTAATTTTATAAAATGTGGTAATGCATTATTTCACTTCAATATTTTTGAACATGTCTTCAAGATTTCAATAAAAGCATTTTGCAACGATTTAGTCATTTTTTAATTTTTTCAAGTTATTACACATGACGCGGAATAACGTTGTATGTTGCTCCCGGAGGTGAACCGTTGAGCTGTAATGATCAAAATTAGTTTTTTGTTTTTCCTGTTAAGTTGGAAAAAGTGACATACAACGTTTTTCCCGCCACCCCTTCAATTTTCAAAATATTCTCCCACGCCATTCTTGTCGATAAAGATGGCGACCCAAAGCGTCCCAGCCTTGGTGTGTGGATAAGTGTTGATACCTAGAGTGGCAGGGCGAGCTATTATTGCGGGTAGTTTATCAGCAGGGAAAACACCAGACCGTACAGAACGGAAACACGGGTTTGTTTTCAGCGCACGTCTTATGGTGTGCGTGTCCATCTTCAATCAGCCAATCTCGAAGTCGCCAAACCATTAAGACCGAACAGAAATATCATACAGAACTATGTACCATGTACACGGTGCGGCCCAATTTAAGTGTTTTCAGTGACGAACAACCTCTATCGTACAGATCTACGATAGGTGTACACGTGTATTTGACTAGAAACTTTTCCTTTTCTGCCCCTTTGACGTAGACGGTTTCTGCACGCGTTGTGGCATGGGAGATGAGGGATTCGAGCAGGCTGTAATCCTCATCACCACTATCCCAGGGATTACCGTGCAAGATTGTTGACGATATATTCGGCCTTATTTCTGGCATAGGTGGAAAGTTCCTCGATAGATTATGGGGGTTTTAACACCCAATGTTTAAAGTATTGTACCGCATACAGATAAAACACTCAGTTTCTTGATGATTGACTGTTTGCCATCGTCTATGAAGCTCTGGAAATCTACAATGACGCCCATGTCTTAAATGAAGAAGTAAGGTGCGGGAAGCCGTTTGTATTAACTCCCATAATCGGTCACGACGTTTCTGTCCTCTTCAAAGGTGATGATGTTGGCAAACTTCCAGTACACGATACAGTTGACGGTTTCGGTGGGAGCTCTGTTTAAGCTCACTTCGATGCTCAGAGAGCCGTGATTCGTCAAATTCCAATGCGATGTCATGTGTGCGGACAGATTAAGTGTGAGATCGAAAGCCATGAGATGATATTCCTTGGGGAAGGCTTCCAGTGTGATGTTGATACCTTCGTTCATGAAGTAGACACTCGCTCCAGAAAACAGTGTGTTGTAGGACATGACATATTTGCCGTTTGAAAAATCGGGCTGTAGCGGTTTCGACGGTACTTATTCCCCGTCCATGTATATCAATAAATGGTTCATGCCATAGGTTTGGAAGTTGAACGGGTTCTTGGTGGCGTCTCCGTTGAACGTCGCGCTTGATACAAATTCCACGATGTATCGTTTGGGTAACTGCCCGGTGAATACTTTGTCCAGTAATTTGTCTTGCACACCCGTAGGAATAGTGAGTGTTTTTACTTCCACACGGGGATATGATACTGTGCGTGACTGAAGTTTAAAGCCTTGGCATGTGCAAACAGTATAAAAGGTGCTACTTTGACACGTCGCACTAGAAGGCCGGCTTCACAGATGTGAACCTTAAAGTGAGAGAGTTCAGGGACGGCCATAAGAATAAATCCATCTCTGGAACAGACCAACTTGACTATGAGTTCAGTGCCGTCCAAAAGGTATTTCTCTATGTTAAACACGTCACCGTTTAGATACCCCAAAAGATCCACCGTCTTACTTTTTGCAGTGAGACTGCGATGAGCCTCAAATCCCTTGTTGCCGGCTTTAGCCTCCTCAAAGGTTTCGGGGCTGTCTGCGAACCACAGACTACAAGTCAAATGTGTTATTTTGGCTTCACTGTTGTAATTGAGCAACGTCTCAATGTACGATCTATAAGCATACGTGTTGCTGGGCTGTGAGACTAGTATTTGGTTTAAAAACACATCCACCTGTGTGAATAGCGATTGTGACCAGTTTTTGATGGGGGCGATTTGATCCACCTCTGTGAAAGCACCACCGTCGGGTTTCATGATGGCCACCCTGAGATAGAGCATAGTCTGTGAAAGATCAATATAGATCTCGCCTTGTCCGGTAACGCCAAAATCGATGGGCGAATTATCGTTGAGGGAGGAGGCAGGTTTGTACTGGTGCCATTGCCCACTTTCAAGACTGGTATGCGTGGGTGGGATGGAAAAGAGATCGAGTTCAATGATGGCACACTCTCAGGACTGGGGGTGTAGAAACGACATTATAACTGAAAATATCTACCTCTTCTTTCTTGACCTTTTTACTTCGGGCAACAACAGAAGAATAACATCGATGCTTCTTACGACGCCCTTTATAGCATGCGCCAGTCATCTGTGTGTCGTCGATCTTCTACTCCGCCTTGCGTATCAGGTTAGTTCCAGCCTTGCCGACATGGTGCAGTCACGCCTCTTTGAAATGACGACACTGATTGGCAACGTCGGAGAGTATGTCGATACCCGTATGAAGCACCTGTTTTCCAATGACTTTAGCGCCGCTTCTCAGAAACGGTACGATGCTTTTCTGAAAAAACTTTCTATGCCATGCCCTCGTTGATAGGGAACAACGTAGTATATCGAAGATATACCTGTTCCATCCTGGTTGACGTAATATCTTTGGTAGGGACAGTTCATGTTGATCAGCGTCGAAAATAAAGTTTCACACTCACTGTTCCAAACTCGATTGGTACATATTCACCCGTGTCTGTTCTTATATTGATATATAACATTTCAATTTCCCTTCTAAGCATGGGCATTTAGTGCGATGGATCATAGCTAACTGTCTTATGTATGCCGTAGAGATAGTTTATGTTGTTGATACCGACGATACGAAACAGCGGTGCCACAATGTCACCCACGGGCTGAAGATTGACGATATCAGTGTAGATGTACATTTGCGAGGGCAAGCCTAGTAGAATGTTGGCGGCATACGGTGACTTTGGGACTTTGATCAGATTAGTCAGAGGATCGAAACCGAGCTGTAGACTTTGTTGACTTGATAGAGTCAGAAGCTGTATATTTGGTGAAGGAGACAACGACCACTTTTGGGGGGGGGGGTTGTGTATTTGAATAAAACTACGAAATACCCTTTACACGCCTCTACTTCGTTTAGAGATTTTATCAATTCATGGATATTGCTGTAGTTTCCAGGAGGTATATGATCCTTGAAAATTTGTTCCACGCCGTTAGCGTTCACCCATTTGTACCATACAATTCGCGAGGGTATTTTTTTGGGAGATATCCCATAGAGATTTCGCTCGGTTAACTTGTGTAAGACTGGTCATTTATGGTAGGGCGCTCACGTAACTGGCAGGAATCCAAGAATTAAACTTGGCGGGGTAACCTTTCCACTGCACATATACTTTTTTCTGGCGCCTTTACTCTTGACACGCTGTATTTTATCAACTTTAAAAGATTCGGGAAGACGTACGCGTTGAAATTTGGGATCGTAAAACGTTTCCTCCACATCCTCGACATCAAGATCGGTCAGCCTGTAGACATCAGGTTGTCGCAACACGATACTGCTGACTTTGAAAATATCTTCGTTCCAATTGCTTTCGTAGCCCTTTTCTAACAGCATTTTGGATTTGATAATACTCACCGTGTCACCGACTTTTATTTTCGTCTTACTATTCGAGTTTGGATGCCTTTTTCCGTATAGATTATCTCTGACTTGAAGCACATTAGTTTCTGAAAGGTCGGCAAGCGCCATCTTGATACAGGGATGTTTTGCGACGTTGTAAGCGGCAACTAGATCTTGGAGGACGTCCACATACAGTTACGTGTTATTTTTTGTAAGGTAGCGCCACATGCGTCCTTTCAGAGTTCTATTGAATCGTTCCACGATGCTTGGCTTCACGTCCGGATTATGTGTGGTGTAGTAATGCACGCCTTCTTGCTTGAGAAATTTCCCAACTTGACGTGCCGTGAGCTCTGTCCCTTTGTCCACCTGAAAGCTTAGAGGTTTACGGCCGCTTTGTTTAGAAATGTCCCGAAATGAGTCTCTCACGACGCTCCCCGTCTTAAACAGAAGCGTCCTTGCCCAGGCCATCTTGCTAAACACGTCTATGACGGTGAGCAAGTACACTGCACCGTCGTATTTTCTGATAATTCGCATATCATTGATATCGGCTTGCCAAAGATCGTCAATGTAAGACACCACGTACTTGTTGCGTTGAATATTTTTTATCACCGGTTTGTGTAGGATATAAAAATCCTGCGCGCGAAGCCATTTTCGTAATTTTAGGGATCTTTCTTGGACTTCTTAATGAGCGACGCCGCACCTGCAAATCCTTCACGATGAGAAGGGTCGTAGTAGATGTCGGCTAAACGGGCCATTACTCGGAACGGCAGCCAACTTTTTCATCCACCCTCTTTACTTTCTTCTTAAGGCGTTGCGACGGTTTAAGTGGTTTTTGTATGGGCGTCGGATCTCTAATGGGTGCCAAACATTTCGGATTTACAATAAATTGTTTCGGAACGTTTATTTTTTGCAATGTCGTGATAAACTCTTGCCACCCCAACGGTTCGCTTTTTTTTTCGAGCTCTGACCAGATTGTTGACTAAATCCAGAATATTGGATCCACGGAGAGGCGTTTCGTTAATACTCACTTATCCGTTTGAGTCCCAAGAGAATTTGCCTCGGGAAATAATATGTTCTAGTAATATTTCGTCTTTTTTACGTGACTGTGCCAGTACAGTATTAAGTACAGCAGGGATGGGAAGTACAGACACTTCAGGGTGGTGGTGGTAGTGGTGGTGGAGGTGGAGGTATTTTCAGATAGAGGAGGGTGTTGACTAAAGTGCAGATAGCGCTGTAGCACTTGTTGGTATAAAGTCCATTTAGACTTGTCATCAAATTTTGAAGTGAGTATTTTTTCCATTTCCTTGTCCAACTCGGATACTAGTATATTTGTGGCCGATGATACTTGTTGGTGGTGTTGCTCGTAACGGTGTAATGTTTCCGGGGACACCAATATAATCTTTTTCGTGTGTTCCATTATCTAATTGTTGATTAAGGAACTGAGGACACCGCTAATCAAAGGAGCTAAAAGTAAGGGCAAAAATGCTCCTTCCTTCTGAACGAGTAGTTGTCTCTTCTTCTTCCAGTATTCTCCCGTTTTGATCAGCTTGCGAAACACCTGTTTGTGAGCACGTAAAATTGTCTTCTGCGCATTTTTCAATGGTACTTGCCCTTTTAAAGTGTTGTAGGCACACTCGCAAATAGATTCAGTCAGTTTCTTGTCGGCCGTTTTCAGAAAGGCTGCGGATTCATGAGATACATCGCACGTAGCAGAAGGGCCTGCTTCAGCATTTTGGGACTCATGGTGATGAAGTGATCTGTAATCGGTAAGTGTCGGTGTTTTTATAGCTTTTGCGTGGTAGGTACACGCAGCACCCGACATTTTTGTGGATTATATATCTGAACTATTCGGGTGTACCTTGTTTTAAATCTAACAATATATAATCATGTGGTTTACTTATAGCATCAGTGTAAGCCTCTTGTAAAACACGGGGATTTTCAGGACAGATTTGAAGTGCAAAGTGTTGAATCTGAGCTTTATACCTGAGATTTTTAAAAAGCACGATATAATGTGCGTTTAAAGAAATGTCTCTTTGGCCCTTTCCCCGGTGGAATATATTTTGTGTAAGGTACATGACGCGTAATATTTTGATGGTGGCATCCTTTGGTGAAAAGATCGACGACCACCTCGTTGTCTTCACGCGTCAGGTCGACCAGGATAATCATCTGTGGAGAGTCATTACAGGTGTCATCCATTTCCGGCAAACCCTTACAGAATATGACGTGGGGACGTGACCCGTCTTGTTTGAATCCCGGTTGCCAAAAAGCATAATACAATGTGATTTTATCAACTTTAAAGTCAAACATTGTGTCCAAGTGACGGATAAAGTCGTCTAAAAAATGTGACTTTCCACAGCCGGAAGGGCCGCTTATGATGGCCGTAAATGGATGTTTCAAACTGTCCATAATGTTTGAGACTGAGCTTATGAGCTATATGAACTTGTATTTATAGGATAGGAGGGAGGTGGGGGTGTAGTTGTTAAAACACAAACATAATAGTTTTTACAATATTTATTTACAATCATGAAAAGTATAAATTTAATATTTAATTACACACAGTTAAAACTATACTGGAAAAATTTGCAATATATATATAAACACATGGGGAATTGTGGCCTCGGTACTAATTATAAAAGAAAGATGGTTCCATATAATATATATACATAGAGATGGTTTCAATTTAAAAGCAATTATATATATATGCAGTTTATTATATTTGACTAGAATTAAAATAAATATATATATAAATCAGTTTATTATATTTGACTAGAATTAAAATAAATATATATATATATAAACAGTTTATTATATTTGACTAGAATTAATATATATATATATATATAACGTTTTATAATCATCGGTTACCCGACGTTTGGTGTCCACGGGCCGGTAGATTTTAGTCTGCGAAAAGGTACATACAGTCGCAAGACCTTTTCTTAAAATTTTGTGTGGGATCTTTATGTATCTTTCCGCAGCCTGTTCCGTGACCATCGCTTTCAAAACGTCAAAATTAACGTCGTTCCAGTTGCCATAGTTTATGGTGATCCCACGAAACTTGCAACCGTTTTTGTTTTGGAATGATCGCCACCAACACAAACTCGGTACGCGTAATTCTTGGGACCACCAGATACAAAGGCGCTAATGTAGCTTCCCGGACCGTAATCTTGAAGTAAGTCAGTGAGGCCACATACAATGTATCTGGTCGGTGGACTCCAATCGCTGAGACGTTCAGTGAATAGAACACTATCTGTATCATGATACAAAACGCGGTCTCCCAATATTTCAAGGATGCTGTATAAGTTCAACCTAGACATAGCAGTCGTGTAGCATGCCACCGCCACAATCGTGTTTAGTTTAGGGTGCAACGCGTCACGTGCATCCTTGTAATTGAGGAACATAACCTCATGCTTAACATCAATGATGCTGTCCACGGTGATGTACGGATCCGTCAGGTACTTGTGGATGCCCTGATAGTCGTTATCAACGGATACGTGTAGTAAATCGGTTCTTTGCCCAAACTTTCCCCATAGTGAATTTAAAAAGAGTTTAACCAGAGTGCGGAGACCAGGGTTTTTACAAACAGAACCGAATTCGAGTTTTACCCCTTCCCTTTCTTCATAATTTTGAATATATGTTAACTTTTCCTCTTGTGGGGTACACCACTCTGGCCATCCGCTGACTTCTTGTTTAATTTTTAAAAAAGTATCAATGTACCCGTGAAACAATCCGCCAGAATGTGTCTGACGATCGTAAACAGATACAGTGTACTCCCACACTTCGTGTACTGCTTCAACGGTGTATCCTTTCTCAAGGGCTTTCCGGATCACTTCAATCACCCAGACGCCTGTCAACCAGCGATCTTTTTTGTCGTTGTGCTGACACGTACCTTGGTTTTTCTCCTCCCCGCATTTCCTGCACAAGATGAACATTAACTTGTCGTGCGTAGGCAATACTGCCATGAATAAATCCCGTGGAGGCGTCACTGGAACTTTGGCTATGCCTTCTACTTGATTTATAGACGGACAATTTGGTTCCAAGTGAATTTTGGGGTGGCCGACGGGGTATTTTTTGTACTTACAAACGTAAGGATATAATGAACACACATCCAAGTACTTAATATTCTCACCACAAGAAAGGCCTGCTTTGTGGAAGAGATTGATACAATTTGTACACCCGCCAAAGAATGCATCACTGGGGCTGAGAGGCTCCTTGGTATACACCTCATGCCGGAGTACAAATTGCTGCAAGTCGTTGTCTTTGCGTTTCATCACATTAAACGTACACTCCCACATCTCTACGACCGTGTAGCCGGCATTCTTAAACTTTTACAAGCAAACCATGGTCGCTTCATAACGCGTCTCCATGGTCTCGTGGGGACTATTTTTGATAGGGGTGGTCCTATCAGGGTAACAGAGAGGGCACCCGTGCCAATAACAGCCCCAGAACTGGAAGACAGTGGTGGTATCTTTAGCTTTAACAACACCGTTTACACGCCACCCTAACACATATTCCTCTCAGCGGTTACCCGCATGAAGAATAGAGACTCCGTGTTGATGGGGCTCCCAGCAGAACCATTGTACAGCGACATGTGACTGTTGGTCTGCACAACGGTAGCCACCGTTAGGGATAATACCGATAGTATACTCCTTAAGATGACTTCGGCGGTAAACCAACATGACCGCTCCAGCTATCGTACACGCCTCTCTAAAAGGATCCACCTTTGCTTTATCTATGAGTATGTATTTAACTTAAGGCTGACCTTCCGTAGGATCTGTACATCTTTCACACAATAAAGTTCCAGCTCGCGTTTAAAATCAAAGATTTAATTTTCTTTGACCAACGCGTCATAACACTTCTCAAAGGGCTCCTTTCCCTCAACCGATATCTCACCGATACCGTAGTCCTCCATTGGCGGCAAGGGACCCCTATACCCCGCATTTATTTTTTGTTGAAAAAATTGGGGAAATGTCCCTTGGCCAAATACTCTTCCAAGCCAAATGTTTTTGGAATCTTGGACAACGAGACCGAGAAAAAGTTCAGCGAGTCAATAAAGTGGAGAGGGCCGTAACGCATGAACATGATTTTCCCACCGTTCATTATGAGCTCTGGAGTCCATTTTTTAACCTCTATCATATATTTTAAAATAAAATTACCGTCATAGCCTTTCGCATTATGGCCTAGGAGGCTGATATCCTTAAATTTTGATGCTTTAATTTGCTCTATAAATCTGAAAAATTGGGCCATTGTGGTATCACCCTTGAATATGCTAGTCCTATCGCCTCACATTCAGTGCAATGATGGTCATTTTCATCTATATGAACGAAGGCCTTGCAACACGTCTGCACGACACATAGGTTAGGTTCGTGCAAGTACGTGCCGGCCGCACCTTGAAAAAGCTTTTCTTGTCTGCATTCAAAATCATAAAATACAAACATAAAATTGCTCTTTTCCAGTAACGGCTTGGATGGGGCTTGCTTCATATAACAGAAATGACCAAAAGGACGATGGGGCTTGCATACTCTACAAAAAGCCTCATAACACCTGTGTGAATAGTCTGCTCTTTCCAAACTGAAAAATTGCCCGCATACCTCGCAAACCTTTTCGACGTCACAGACCGTGCTGTGACCTCTGCAGAAAGCGGGACGTTTATGGTTATCAAACATGTCTGGTTTGTGAACCACCTTCCACAGTCTTAACAGACCACAGATCGACCTCCGCTACAAACCGCTTTAGCGTGATACATTTGCACGCGGATTCGGACTTGTGCGCACTCTTATTACTGAACAGCACAAGGCACTCGTGGCAAAAAAAATACCCGCACTTAAATGCTGCTGTCAAGGATGCTATGACGTCAAAATTGTTTTGCTTATCGTCGTGAAAATACAAATCAAGGTATTCATTAAAAGAATGATCGGAGGGAGTAGGCCCCTCATATAGGATCTGTCTCCCTCGACGTTCCCTGAACACCGTGATTTTTTATTCGGGGAGGTATGTTTGAAATTGTTTCAGCTCGGTTAGCCCACCACCTTTCAAAAGATTCATACGGGCGGGAGAGAGTTTACCACAATAACTTGCGCTCCCACGAGGCTCCTTAAAATGGCTGAGTTTAACGTACAGTGGTGCTGTACTAAAAACCAACTATTACTTTGTAACACACGACTTACGTTATCAAGCACGGCTCGAGCGTCTAACTGATCCGCCCGCCTTTATGAGACGTCACAGGATTCAACGTCGAGTCCGTGCTATTCAAAAGTAAGCCGACATGGTCATCGGCGCTGACGCCATGGTCCTGCAGCCGATATGAGAAAATTAGTAATTTGTTTTTCAGGCCAGCTTAATGCGTCACGATCGCTTGCTGGAGAAACAAGATGTACGGTAATTTCTCTACCAGTATCAAATAAACGCCTCAATTGTTTAATTCTCTCCTCGAAGATCCGAAGAGGGATGCCACTTGACAGGGTCCCACCTACCTGGTAAACCGGGCCACTAAATCCCTATTGCGCGGCTGAAGACGGTCCCGCTGTCACCGCCCCACGGGTTGCGGGAGGACCGTGGATCCCTTCTGCCTCACCACAGTTTGCGCTCGAACACCATCTGCCTGGCTCGCAGGTGGTGCTCCTGCTGTGGGGTGATGGGGACTCACTGCCGGTGGCGTTGGGAGGACCGTCCCGCTATTTCCCGCCTCCATTTGAACTATAACACAAAAGCACGTGTCAAAGTAATCACTTTAAATAAAATTGTTCCCAACAAATGCGTATTTTTTTCTCTTTAAAATGTATAATACTTTTCAATTTCAATCTACTTTCGATAATAATATAATATGTTACAATTTTTCCTAAACATAATTGCTTTAACTGATACCAACATTCACAAAGTGTGTGTAATAAATACACTATAACCTTAGTACAGCTACAAATACAATCCAGGGCCTTTAATTTATCACTATGAATGGCTAAACCTACATTTTCATCTATGCCGAGAATCGAACCCGGGACCTTTCACAAAGTGTGTGTAATAAATACACTTTAACCCTAGGACAACTATAAAATACAGTCCAGAGCAGTTAATTTATTACTATGAAGGATTAAATATACATTTTCACCCATATGGGGAATCGAACCTGGGACCTTTCGCAAAGTATTTGTAATAAATACACTCGGACCTTAGTACAACTACAAAATTTAGTCCAGGGCAGTTAATTTAACACTATCAAGGGTTAAACCTACATTTGCACCCATGTAGAGAATCGAACCCGGGACCTTTCGCAAAATGTGCGTCATAAATACACCCCAGGACAACTACAAAATTGAATCCAGGGCAGTTAAACCCGCATTTTCACCCCCCCTACCCCTTGTTTGGAATTAAACCAGGGTCTCTTATCTGGGAAAAAAATATAGGGGTTGTCTCTCTCTCTCTCTCAATTTAATGATCGGCTAAAATAAAAAAATGAATTTCTCCTGGATGAAATATCTGTAAACTTAAAACACATAATTTCCCCCTTTTAAAACCGTATTGATGTTCGAAACAGGCTTTCAACGCTATCTGGTGGCCCGACAACCAAGCACAACCACACACACACACACACACACACACACATACACACGTCATAAATGAAATAAGATATTTGCAGGGAATACATCTATTCACACAAATTGGTAAAAATATAAAGTGAACAGAATTAAGTTTACTCTTAGTGGAAATAATTTTATTTTAGAAATAAATGAAAAATAATTTAATTTATAAACGTTACCATTTTTCAGTATAAAGCTTGGGTCAATTTTTTTATTCATCAAATGTTAAAACTATAACATCCACAAACCTTGCCAGCTGTATGATATTTTATCAAACCAACCGTGTCGGGAAATGAACCTGGGGCCAATAGTTTACTTTACAGACACGCTATCACATGCATCAAGGTGGTTGCTGAATATTTGATCCAACACATTGTAAACGTGAATTTAATAAGTGTCTAAAGTGACAATTATAATGTTCTGTCTTTGAATGTTTGTACGGGAAATGAACCCGGGACCAATAGTTTACTATACAGACACGCTATCGAATGCACTAAGGTGGTGTCTGAATACATGATCCAGCACATTGTAAACGTGATTTTGATAAGTGGCTAAAGTGACAACTATAATTTTCTGTCTTTAACAACCTTCTCAAAACGGGCAGCTGACAAAAGGTTTTGGTATGCTGTCGAAATAACGGTGGTTCGGGAGAAAGAGAGGGCACAAAGAGTATATTTCCAAACTAGTGGCTATTATATATAGTTACTTGTAGACGGTACTTACATATTAGCTGGTCTATCACGTCCAATTCACCCCAAACATCGGGGAGAGAATTTCTGCCAGCGTCTGTGGGTCTCTGGGGTCTGTAGACGGGCGCATGAGTGAGGATAATGGGGGGTGGCGTGAGGACAATGGGGGTGGCCTGATGATGACGGGGTACTGCGTGAGGACGCCGGTGACGCTGTGCCGAGCACTGACCGCTTCTAGTACTTGGCACGCCAGGGCAGGCGCCGGCATGCACATCGTTGCAGGCGCTACGTTGTCCCTCAGGCCCTCATCCATCCCATATGGATCCCAGTAGTCTGAAATTAAATAAATACATATTAATTACTATCGTGAGAAAAAACTACTCGCCAATCTACTCGCTCAAATCTAAAGCAGGACGTTAATTATCCATGGACCAGTCACCATCCACCAGGCAAATTCCGTCCTCGTTAAAAAAAACTTTAGCCGATCTGGGCTACCCGGCGCTACCAACATTGTAGGTGGCGGGGATGGGTTTTCTTAAAAGTCTGTAAAAGGAACAAATGCCGCTTTACAACAAAGACTTAATAAGCAAAATAGTAACCATTAAAATATACAAGACAATTTTAAAACATACCTGAATTTATCCAATTTTCCAGCGCATCAAACTCATCTTGATGATTATCGGAGCCAATCACAAATTTAAATGACTGACTGTAATGATTTCGAGGTCTATTTATAGGCACTTCAAAGGGTGTGCTGACTGTAAAGGCGGTGGTTGCCCAATACACATCGGCGCATGCCCGATGCGCACAAGACCCTTTGCAAGTCCCGTTATCCACCAGAAACCTTCTAGCTGTCGATGAGGATGGAAGTGCTGGTTAAACGCTCTGCTATTTGTTCATGCAAATGTGGGTACACTTTGGTGTAGAATGAATAAGTTTGGATAGCAAGTGCGGTTACATAAACCATTTTTATCCCTCGGAGGGACAACATTAGCTGTGCTAGCCCTCGGGTTGTGGGTACCCCATGGCGCAGTAACACTCTTTAACTACAATATGGTCGCTCATGCAAATCAGCACTTATTTCACTCTTGCATGAAGAACATAGTACGAGTTTTCGTTAATAGGGGTCATTGACAGCTCATTTCAATCCCCTACTGTTACTTTTTCGATAACAGATAGCGTGAAAATCTCGAAATCATCAATTTGTAACTCTGGCGAGGGAATATTGCTTTAAGCCGGTTAGTAACAAGAGCGAGAGACAGAACTCTATATTGCGTATGTTAATTATTTTTTTTAGCCAAAAGTCCCGGGTTCGAATCCCGTGTCCCTGTGGCAATGACTGAGTAATCATAAATATTCCAAGTATACTTTTCATGGCGTGAGCTATATTTTTATAAACTTTTATTTGTGTTTAAATAAATATTACAGGTACACTTTTCATAGCGTAAAAAAAACTTTTGGCACTAATAATTATATCTTTTTTAGCACGAGGGACAGAACTTAATATTTGTTGATGTGCCAAAAGTCCCGGGTTCGAGTCCCATGTCAATGACTGAGTAATCATAAATATTCCAAGTATACTTTTCATGGCGTGAGCTATATTTGTATAAGCTTTTATTTGTGTTTAAATAAATATTACAAGTATACTTTTCATAGCGTGAGCTATATTTAAAAAAAATTGGTACTAATAATTATATCGCTTTTTAGTACGAGAGACAGAACTTAATATTTGTTGATGTGCCAAAAGTCCCGGGTTCGAATCCCGTGTCAATGACTGAGTAATCATAAATATTCCAAGTATACTTTTCATGGCGTGAGCTATATTTGTATAAGCTTTTATTTGTGTTTAAATAAATATTACAAGTATACTTTTTGCAGTGTGAACTATATTTGTATAAACTTTTATTTACGTTTAAATAAATATTACAAGTATACTGTTCATAGTGTGAGCTATATTTGTAAAAAAACTTTTTGTACTAATAATTATATCACTTTTTAGCAGGAGAGACAGAACATTATATTTGTTGATGAGCCAGGGTTTGAATCTAGGGTGTGTAGACCTAAGAGCGTTTTCCGCACACTTCGTGAAAATGTGAGTACATTTCCTATTAATGCTGATAGCCCGCAGGTTTTGTCAGAAAGGTTACGTGTCATTCATATGTCGGGAGTAGGTCGTGGGTTCGAATCTCGCTTGGGTGCTTTTCTACTCTCCCGAAATGCTGGTATACATCTCCCCATGGATTTAGGACGCACTGCTAAAAATGTGTTGAGGTCGGGGTTTGCTAGATACCGTTCAACAATCTTAGTGCAGGGGTTCGAGGTTTGAATCTCGGTCTGTCACAAAAACGCAATGTTGGTGGGTAAGTAATAGCTTTGGCTACCACATTTGATGAGCCCAAGAGGTAGAGTGTCAGATAACGGGATCACCGAAGACAATGTGGAGTTAACGAGTCTGCAAAGGGGTCGATGCTATTCACAACATGGCCTACGGTTAAAACCAGCTGTTGAATTTTTATGTTTCTGAGTCCATGAACTTTGAGGTTGGTAGGGGAGGGGGTAAAAAGAGAAAGGAAGTAGAAGAGGGCATGACGATATGCGGGGAAGTGAAAGGGGGGGTCTCACGACTGCCATCTACTCGGCGTGGGACACTCATATTCAAGCGAGCGGCCAGAGATTAGGGAAGCTTTGCCTCACCCCTTACGCGCTCTGCGTCCGGTTGCCTGTTCAGCCGTCACACTCTATGCTCAACTGCAGCGCTGCGGGCTGAATGTTTCCCCCTAATAAATAACGCCCCAATCCTACCAAATAATTAATTAGCAATCCTCAAGAACCAACATGTCCGGGGTGGTAGGTGAGGGGCGGGTTGGTAGGGGGAGGTGGCGTTAGGGGAGGTAGGGGAGGAAATTTCGTTATCATCACTTGGGAACACGGGTAAAGAGGTCAGGAGTAGGGGTGGAGGGCCAGAGGGGAGGGGAAACCAACAGCCAATCAGAGAGCGAGGGGCGTGGTCACGTGACCGATTTCAGCCAATAGGAAAAGTATGTCAAACTGGGCCAGGTAATCATACGGACTACTCAAGTGTGAATAAAGTATACTATTTTTATTGTTATTAATAAACCCCACGTCTTACTACCCGTTCTGGTTATACGCACTTACGCTAATGTGTAGTGGTAGGGTGATTGTGAGATGAAATGGAAGACCTATAGTTTAACATGGAATTCAAAACACAGTGGAGGCCTGGCATTCCCCACATTCACAAGTTGTGATTAATACACGTCTTATTTATTATTAGCACCGCGTCTTACTACCCGTTCGGGTTATACGCACTTACGCTAATGTGTAATGTTAGGGTGATTGTGAGATGAAATGAAGGACCTACAGTTTAACGTGGAATCCGAACCACGGTGGAGGCCTGGCATTCCTCACATTCACAAGTCGTGATTAATACACGTCTTGTCAGAGGTGAAGGAAGGGTTTGGAAATCAGATAAATCTGTGCCGGGGCCGGGGATATACACGTCTTGTCAGAGGTGAAGGAAGGGTTTGATAATCAGATAAATCGGTGTCGGGAGCGAGGACTGAACCCTGGACCCCCAGTACAGAAGTATAACACCTTACCCCTAGCCCACCAGGTCACTCAATAAAGTATAATTTAGAGGAAATGTACTCGTAGCTGCGTGGTGGAAGAGTGGGGAACAATTTATAAAGAATCACTCTCAATATACTAAAACATAAGTTTCGAACACCGACCTCTATGTCATCAGCCAAACAGACTCGGCCTATATGAAATTGATATTTAGTTTGCGTACCCGCCAGTATGGGTAAAAAAGATATCTTAGGAACCTTGAAAACCAAATTGGTGGTTACATGGTCTAACGCGTCACTCTCGTGGCAAACTTGATTGCCAATGATGAGAAGATTAAGTATCAAATCTCTATCGGGTTTACTAAGGATTTTTTTCCTAAGTAGTTTTCCAATTTTTCTACACGCAGATACCAATACAATTCATTTTAAAATCTACATTTCTTATTTACAGTGGAACTTCCATATATTGAACTTCTGTTTAACGAAATTCTGTATTTATTGAAGTTTTGATGAATCCCTGTGACTATCCATAAAAAATATGTTTTATGTATCGAAAAAAATAATTATCTATAGATTTTTTTCGAGAAGAATCGGGATTTTCCCCCCGTAAAGGCGATCGTATAAGAAAAACAAGTGAGAAAAAATATAATGGAGATGTCGCAAGAGGAAGAAATAAATGTTTGGTCAAGGTCATTAAAATGCCGATGGGTCACCTAGCAGGGTGGTATTTACTCCGCACTCCTCTCACGCCTGGTCGAACTTACGTTTTGGTCTTAAACCCATTGAAAATGTTCCTGATGATCTATTTCACGGACTTGAGTATTTATGATCAATCCTCATCGAAAATTACTGTACATACTGTGCAGTAGACATACTGTACCGTAGGCCTACTGTACTGTACTGTACTGTACTGTACTGATACTATAAAGTTTTTCACATAAATGTAAATTTATTTGAATATCACTGTAGATGTTTTTAAGGTATGCTCAACACAATTTTTCTTGTTTGTTTTTAATTATCTTTAAAAACATAGCTTGTACATAATGTTATGCATATTAACTTATGGTGAGTGCATTGATTAGGAAATAGTTCTTAATACAATAGACTACACAATATCAAGTACAAAAAGATCGTTTATATATATTGAGGATTCTATATATAGAATTTGTTTATGAAACCATTGACTTCAATATATGTATGTCCAACTGACACGGACAAAGGTAAACTCCATTCACGGTAGGAATTACTCTCTGAAAGGTCTTTTTTCTTACCAATATCCTACTATATAATATATTTATGGTAGGATAAAATACCTTTCAGAAAACAATTCCTACGCTGAACAGACTTTATACTATAAACGTAGAATTCAATATTAAAAAGTATAGTTGAAAGTTTGGAATTGTTACAAATTCTCAAAGGTCAACCTGAATAAAACCATAAACTTTACATGGAGTGCAAATTGATTAGATTAAGAACTCTAATATATAACCATCATAACATAACAAAAGTAATATGTGGATTAGATTGAGCATACATTGATTAAATTAAAAGAACAGATTAACATTCATTATAACATTAAAACAGCAAGACCATCTTAAATACAATACGTATACATATAGCATATTAAAATAAATAATTAAAACATAATAGTTTAAGTCAAGTTTAGTTTAAGTGAAGATGGCGTAAACCGATAAGTTGTATGGTTATTGGAATATTAAAGGTTTAAGATTGAACAATAATATTGAATTGTAAGTTTGAAATATTGAATTCTATCTTGACTGATTGATGCCCTTGTTCCTTTTCCATAAAGCTGGTACATTTCATCCCAAGGTTACGACATGTTTCGGATTATTACATCGACACCATCATCAGGCAGTTAACACCTCATAATATGAGTTGGTCAGCTATGAAGAACAGAAATTGAACTTGATCTTTTATATTGAATTCTACGTTTATATAATAATAATAATAATAATATTTAGCATCGCGTCTTACTGCCCATTCGGGTTATACACTTTAAGTACTAATTACGCTAATGGATTAGGAATTGGAAAGGTTGAACTAGAGGAAGTGAACCCGCATTTGCGTGGAGGGAGAGTGGAAAACCATTTAGGAAAAACCACCCCCAGTTCACCCGACCTAACCTCGATCTCCCCATCCTCAGCGGTCGAGCTCAACACGACAAGCGCGTTAGTCAACTACGCCACCAAGGCGGGTGTTTATATTATAGATAGTTTCTTTATTACAATACATCATGTTTTTCATTAGACTTTATACTGGCTGGAAAGGCAGTCTCTATAGTAATAATACTGGTTTGTAGGAATAATGCAAGCATCCTTACCGTAAGCAGCGAATACTGTCAAGGGTTCGGCTACGTTCAAGGCTAGTTTACTGGTCTACTCCATTTAAAATTACTACAAGAAACTGTGAAACAATAGCCTCGGATGACCAAAGCTATGAGCTGAGGTTAAAACTGAAGGGCCCATCGGTCGAGAGACTGGCGAGAATGTGGACTATTGGAACGTGGGAGGTGAGAGGAGTGTGTGGAAAAGAGAATGAACTGTTAGAGGAAATGTGTAGTGATAGAATGGATCTTCGTGTAATTGTCTCCAAAATTAAGGTATTGGTTTTTGATAAGAACTGATCAGGAAATGATTGTCAACTAAGTATAAATGGAAAACTGGTAGAACAAATGAGTGATCTCGTATATCTGGGCAGAATGTTCTATAAAAATGGAAGGATAGTTGGTGAAATCGACAGATGAGTGAATGCATCTCGGAGAGTAGTTGGAGATATGTGGACTATTGCAAAGAATTAAGTATTATAGAAAGAGGCAAAGATGGCAGTGCTTAAGAGTCTGTTAACGCCAACATTGTTTTACGGATGTGGAGCGTGGGTTTGTCAGGAGAAACACTAGAGAATGGTGAATGCGGTTTGAATGTGATATCTAAGAAATGTATGTGGAAAAACTTGTATGGACAGAGAAAATAATGAATTGATGCTGAAAGAGTTTAGTTTGAAAAGGAATCAAATAGGTCAGTTTGAACAAATTACTCTACTGGGTTAGGGATGGGGAAGTTTGAATTTAGAAGAAGTATACTCGCATTTGCGTTGAGATAGAGTGGGAAACTATTTGGGAAAAACCACCCCTAGTATACCCAACCAAGTACGAACCACGATCTCCTCTTCATCGGTAGTCTAGTCTATTGCCATGAGGCAACTGCTATTCTATATATTTATATACATATAGATTGTATATATGCACAAATGATGATAACATTATACTGATATGTTACACTCTAGTATAGTTATGATAACAGCCAACCCATAAGAAAAAGAAAACTTCTAAATATCACAAAAATTAAATAGTATGGAGTCACAAGATATAACGTAGTTAATGTCCAAATAATTATGCTCAGTAACAATAACAAACACAAAACATATTTGATCAAATCTAAATTCTTATTTTAAAATCGTAATAGTTGAAATTTTTTACTACTTTTGTGTGTGAATTTATTTATAGCTTTCTACGTAATAACCTCCATTGCAATTCAATTCAGTCTGTCCTAAATAATGTTTAAACTAAGTATGTTTTAAATTTCTTAGGTTTTAGTTATATTAACAGTAAAGAGACAAACTAAACCTCACATTCCCAGTTCATTAACAGTACAGACAAAATTGAAATCTAAGTTAAGACAAATTATTAATGAAAAAAGAAAAAAGAAGAAGAAACACACAGGGAACGTGATTATAGCCTGCAGCCACTCGAACAACTCATTGCGGTATACTTTTGAGTTTAACCTACTTACTTACACTATGGCATTAGGAGCTGTAGTTCATTGCCACACTAACAAAATTATACCACCTATCCCTACCTATATTAAGCTTGTTCTATTCAATCCACCTATTTACACACTATCTGGAGCTATTTCTATCCAGTCTACCTCATTACACCCTATCCCTATATTGAGATAGTTCTATCCAGTCCCCTCATTACACCCTATCTTTATATTGAGATAGTTCTATCCAGTCCCCTCATTACACCCTATCCCTATCTTGAGCTAGTTCTATCCAGTCCCCCCATTACACCCTATCCCTATATTGAGATAGTTCTATCCAGTCCCCTCATTACACCCTATCCCTATATTGAGATAGTTCTATCCAGTCCCCTCATTACACCCTATCCCTATATTGAGATAGTTCTATCCAGTCCCCTCATTACACCCTATCCCTATATTGAGATAGTTCTATCCAGTCCCCTCATTACACCCTATCCCTATCTTGAGCTAGTTCTATCCAGTCCCCTCATTACACCCTATCCCTATATTGAGCTAGTTCTATCCAGTCCCCTCATTACACCCTATCCCTATATTGAGATAGTTCTATCCAGTCCCCTAATTACACCCTATTTCTTTCAGGTCCATTGTAATGTTTTCCTCCCATCTGCGTCTAGATATTACCAATGGTCTCTTCCCATTGGGTTTGCCAGTCAATATCCTGAAAAAGGTTCTAGAATCTCCCATCCGTTCACGCTGCATGTCCTCCCCACGGTAATCTACGAGACTTGATTATCCTAACATTGTCTTGTGATGAATACAGGGTATGTATCTCATCATTATTTCACCTCCTTCACTCCCCAGTAGCCTCCTACCTTTTTGGACCAAATATCTTCATAAGCACCTTGTTTTAAAACACGCTAATTTTTTTTTTCGTCTCTATATTGAATACAGTTATTTATTTAAATTACAGCTGGACTTAAACTTAAAATATGAGGGTTCCGTCTTTATTCTTATGAGCAATGGGCTATGAATGATTTCTAGTGCATTAGATCTGGACCGCGATGTGTCTGGAATGGTCCAAAAACATTTCTATCAACTCCCCTGCATTCTCAAGTTGCAGCAATACTTGGGAAAACGTACAAGTGTTTGTACATTATTAAATTTACAAGAAAATGGACAAAGAGCTTGTGTAAAGAAAAGTTTGAGCCCCATTGCGTTCTTGGCCTTGACCAAGGCCTAAAGACGCGTTCCCACGGCGCGTGTTTAGACGGATTCGACTCGTAGATTACATTATCAGAGGTCATGGGACCGATAGATGCACGTTGGCTTGGTACTGCTCGGGCGTTCCCGTGAATTGTCGGTAAATGCTTGAAACATCAAAGGTCTGTAGTTCATCCAAACCACGCGTCGCGTCGTGGGGATGGTTAGGCTCGTCAATCTACGAACCACATGCTCGCTAATCTACAAACCGCAAGCCGTTCGCGACTTGCCATACAACAGGTCGTGGGAACAAGGCCTTAGATATACGACTCTGGCTAATCTTTAGTTCCATTGCTCAGACAGTGAAGCCAAAAAGCACTAGTATCTTAGCATACTATTAGCACACGGGCAGTTCAACTATTGTAAAGAAGTTTGAACCACAAAGCGTTAATTTTATTTTATTAATATGCATCCCAAACAATTACAATAATAATTGTGCATGCGGTGCATAAGCCAACTACCGAGTCGCAGATGGCTGGGTTATCTCATAGCTCGTGTTCTTATTATTCACACATTAGTAGCTGATAATTTTCACACGTCAATCACAGAATCTGCCTTAAAATATCAGGGAAGAATGACTGTGGGCACGGGATGAATCCTGTATAGCTCAGTGGTTAGAGCGGTAGCGTGCTAAGCAAAGGTATCAGGTTCGAATCCCGTGTCCAGGTGTCAATTTTCAAAATTTAATTTTATTGTTTTAACTGGAGTCCAGAGAAAATAATTAATAGATTAAAAAAAGAATCTTAATTTTAATAAACACGTCAACTACAATAATTGTTTGCTAATGAGTGTGAAACATTTAAAATTGCTTCATAATGCTAATATTCTCTTTACATAAATAAGCTCTGTATACTGAGGGAGGGGGTGGTAAGAACTTATATTATAGGAAGACCTTGTATTATATTTAAATTTTAGAAACATTATTACAAATAAAATATATTATAACAGTGGTTTCCATCCTTTCGCAGGTTTTGGCCCCAATTTTTGTCCCTGGGACTATCACGACATCTTGATCAGCGACAAGCCTTTAAATTCTAGTGTTCAATTATTTTTTCACCGCATCCGCGGACATCCGAATTTAATTACAGCTGTTAGGTAGGTAGACTTTAGAAGAAATGTACCCCTATTTACTCGGAGGGAGAAGCGTAAACCATTTAAGAAATATCACCCCCTGACCACCCAGCCAAAATTTGAATCCCGACCTCCACGAGTAGTAAAGAAGTACATCTACGAGAGCAGACAATAAGGTAATTAACGCGAACAATGGGCCCTTAATTGGCTAGGGGGGTGGGGGAGTATGTTGGTTGTAAGTGTAGGGTGACGCACTG